>JAXIVJ010004455.1:0-70000 GCA_036785665.1 Chirona hameri | reverse complement strand
TCAGCAGCTTTTACGAAGCATAAATACACGTGGAAACATCGAGTCGATTGCTACATAACAATAAAGGCACATGATGCGTGCGAGCACAAATACAAGCTCAAACATCTCGTCTCCAGCAATGCGCTCAGTCAATCTTTTTCAGACAGCATACCTCACCACTATCTGCAGCACGCAATCTATTAGTGCGCAAAGACAAACTACATGTCGCATACTACGCTTTGGAGTTTTTGGGCGCCTCAACTGCTCAGGTTATTGGCGATAGATTGTGTGTCTTGTAGACAACACAATGCTGGTGGTGGTGGCCGCCAGGGCCATCACCACGCTGTCGCTCCGCATGTACTGGACCGGGCCGCCGTGGCCTGATGACGGCCGGACACCGATGGCGGAACGATCCCCATAAGCACGGTACCAGCATTGGGGCCAGCTTGCGGTGGCGCTCGCTCGCGCGACTCTGGCCGCCGCACGGTGAACCATCTTGGTATTATCTTATATCTTGGCATTGGCTTGGTGAGCCTCTTGAGCAGATGGTCGGTCTCGGCATCGGGCTGCTTATTGAACACAACGGCCAGCGTCTTGGCAGCGCGCGCCGCCGTCAGCGGGTGCCGCTTCTTCAACGCCAGCTTGGCGAGCATCACGGTGACGATGTCTTGCAGCGGCGCAGCCACGCTGGCCCGGGCGGCGGCCAGTAGCGCCGTCAGCTGCGTGTGCTGCCACGGCGCCGCGTGGGAGAGCGGCACGCCGTGCCACCGCTCAGCCAGCGTGCTCAGCACGTGATCGCCGTCTCCGTTAAGGAAGAGGCCGTTCGCTCCACGATGTCAGTCACCGTGGCCAGCACGCGCTCGGTGGCGGTGGCCTCCTCGCGGCTGACGCGCACCTGCCGCACCAGCAGCAGTGACAGGGCGGCGCGCGCCGCCTCCAGCCCGGTCACGCCGGCCGCCACCGCCGCCAGCTGCCGCTCAGCCTGATTCTCCGGCGATACCGCACCTCTGTTGAGCTGGGTCAGCAGCGGCTGCACCAGAGCCGTCACCACGGCGGTGGGGTATCGGTCGGCGGCGGCCCCGATACAGGTCAGCGCCGCCGCCCGGACCGCGGTGTCCTCCGTCGTGTCCAGACCGGCCAGGTGCACCGCCAGTGGTGCCGCCTCCGCCTCGCCCACCAGCCAGGGGCAGGAACTGAGCACAGAGAGCGCGGCCGTTTGCAGAGGCCGGTCTCCGCCGGCCAGCTCGGCCAGCAGCACGGCAGCCAGCCAGCCGCGGCCGCAGCGGCTCCACAGCCGGCGACTCGTCCGCGCCGCCGTCCGCCAGCAGCCGGTCAAGCGCGCTCAGCGTCTCCAACCGCTCGGCGGCCGAGTCTCCGCGTCGGCCTCCAGCTGGCCAAGCAGGGCCGGCACCGCCTCACCCAGCACCGCCGCCGAGCGGTTGGAGACGCTGAGCGCGCTTGACCGGCTGCTGGCGGACGGCGGCGCGGACGAGTCGTCGGCTGTGGAGCCGCTGCGGCCGCGGCTGGCTGGCTGCCGTGCTGGCCGGCGGAGACCGGCCTCTGCAAACGGCCGCGCTCTCCGTGCTCAGTTCCTGCCCCTGGCTGGTGGGCGAGGCGGAGGCGGCACCACTGGCGGAGCACCTGGCCGGTCTGGACACGACGGAGGACGCCGCGGTCCGGGCGGCGGCGCTGATCTGTATCGGGGCCGCCGCCGACCGGTACCCCACCGCCGTGGTGACGGCTCTGGTGCAGCCGCTGCTGACCCAGCTCAACAGAGGTGCGGTATCGCTCTTGGACCCAGAGCTCCCGGCCGCCACCCAGAGCTCTTGGACTAGCTTGGCCGGAAGCACACTGGCCGGACACAGTGCCGAGGCTGCTGTCCACGGAGCGGCACTTGTTCGCCAGGAAGCCAGCGACGTACGCCAGAGCTTCCCGGCCGAACTCCAGACTGGCCGCCACGGGGTGACCAGATGGCGGTCCTTGGTGGGTCTGCGCATCTTGCAGGAGCTGGCTGGACTGCAAGTCGTCGTCCGGATCATCCATAACCGCCCCCTCGTCCCTGATGTCCTTCAGGACGCTGTCGCTCAGGTACACAGGATTCTTCTCCTCCATGGCGACAGAGGCGCCGGAGGCCGAAGGCTGACTTCTTGAGCCGGCTGCCACTGCCGGTGAAGTGCCCATCCGCAGCAGCCGGATACGCGTCTTCACCTCCACCGGCGTCGGGTCGGTGTTGGTCCCGGGCATGTACCGGATCTGCGAAAACAATGCATGCAAATCATAAATATTGTGTTAAGCATGCAAATATTAGGACTCAGCAGTACTGTGACGGTTACCATCTGTATACAGCACAGGCATATAGTGGAAGGACCGACTGAACTCGAACATGTTCAGTGCTAGCACAAATAACTCAATTAGCGCCTCACAATAGTGTGCTAATCATTAAAGTCCGAAATGCAATGTTTTGAATCAAAAACATGTCATGTCTTGCCAACTATCACTGTCTTCTGTCCCCTGTCGGCTGTCACTGTCCAATTGTTGGATGTTTAAAATGCCAGACTACTATATGTGGTGCAGAAGATGCTGACACTTAAAGGGAATGTTTCACCTTTGTATTAGTATTAAATTGAGATAGCCAATATCTTGGGCCACTATTTAAATGTATAAATTACTCAGGTCATTTTCCCAAAAACTTAACCGTTTTAAGCAATTTAATTTACCATTTGCAAAATGAATCCAGGCTGGTGCAGCCACTGATTGGCTAACAGACACCTTTTCAGCCAATCAGCAGCGGTATATAATGACGTCATTCGCCCAAATCTAAAAACTTAATTTGTATAACGTTAAGTGACTTTGAGTGAAAAATATCACAATCGTTTTCAGCAGCACTGCTTCATATTTTCTACTACAACCAATGTATATTTGACAACTTTCAGAAAGGTGAAACATTCCCTTTAAGCACTGAAAAACTACTAACATCATGAAGTCTGTGCTATAGCGCATAATGTTGTGGCGCCCTAAAACCCCAATACACCAGTGTTTTGACATAAGGTGAAGATGTCCAAACCTCATTTTTGTTTCACGCTATCAGTGTGTGCACACAATACTGATGCACTAAGGCACTGATAAAGTATTGGCACTTAAGTGCATTGGTATCTACATTCCAATAGCATGAAACGTCTGATGTTTTGATGTGTCCGAGGCTACAGTTGTTGACCCTATCAATATGATCATCATGATCCTTGGATGTTTCTTTATCACTGCCAGTTTGATATGCTGAGAAAGTACATCAAACATTTGAGTAACTGCTGCTTTTATCATACTTGTTGCAAATTTTATGTCACTGATGTTTTGTTTTCAAACTTGAACTGGATATGCAAGGAACTCAATATATTTGCACATAACACCATTGGCTTTGGGAAGCAAATAAGCTTGATGCTTCGAAATTATTTGACTGAATTTCGCTTCATTTAAAAGCCCGTTAAATGTTGACCTCATTGTAGCATTGTTAGGCTTTGACATGTATCGTAAACGCATATTTGTATCACAATTACGTACCCGCACACCCTCCACATACACAGCGCGAGGACTCGGGAAGTGATGATCACTGGCGATGTTTTTCAAACGTGTGCAGTGTTATCAGCGTCAATCAGCTTATTCAGCAACGACGATTCCCGTTGCTGATTGGTCAACTTTCACGGTTCCGGTGTGCGCAGTACTCAAGAAACACGTCACTGCTTGCCAATACAGTAAACTTTGAAATATGACAACCTAAAAGTCAAATTTTGAAGCGCGCAACAAAAATTTCCAAGATGTGTTTGTCTCAAAATAAAACTATTTGAATTTTCTACTTAATGCTTTAAATTATACGACCCGACTATTTATGGTTCTTCAAAACTCAGAGATGCAGCCCAGTATTTGCAAATGACAGCCTTGGGCTTTCGAGCAAATTGAACTATGTTTCGACAAAATTTATGGAAAAACTTGTATATCATTTCAAAGCTCTTGAAATTTTGATCAAGATGTGAAGTTATCTCGACCCGACTATTTCCGGTTTTTGACAAAAACATGGGTTGCAGTTCAAAGAGAGTGTGCTGTTGTGGTGTGTTGTACATTGGAGAACCGATTGTGAATATTTGCCAATTTTAATTTCAGAGACTAATAGGTGTTTTTCAGTCGTCAGTTTCTTGTCATTTCAGATATGCATTCAAAGTTTAGCTCAAACCTTCGGATTTTCTACAACGCTGTCATTTGGAAGAGCCCACACCCTTGCCCCACCCTGCATTTTTATTTTGCTAATTAGACAGTTAAATTCAAATTGCTTTCTTTTTTGTATATAAGTCCCACGTATCAACGTTAATATAAATTAACTCAAATATCCATAGTCTAAATACCTTTTTAGCCTAAACAAAACAGCTGAAAAAAGTGATCACCATAGGGCCTGTGTTGAAGGCCGGCACTCGGCGCTACCTAGTATTCTATTTACCGTGGATAAATGCAGCTATGTTTTGTTTGTATTGAATAGGGAGGGTCTAAAAAAACTGTCCAGATTAGCAGGCAAGCCCATGCTCCGAAACTACTGGACCGATCTGAGTGATTTTTTCACCATTCAATTGGAACTGGTCGGAATGGGTGCCGTTTGCGTTTTATATACTTTAGTCTAATCTAAATGAACCAAATTGGATACAAACCTGTAGTTCAATTTTTCAGGCAAGCCTATGCTCCGAGGCTATGGGACCGATCTGCGTGATTTCTGCACCATTCGATGCGGCATGGTGCAAAACGGTGCCGTATTGCGTTTTTTTTTTACAGATTGGTTCACTTTAAGTGGACCAAATCGGACCAAAACCACCAAAAACCGTTTCAGGCAAGCCCATGTTCCGAGGCTATGGAACCGATCTGAATTGTTTTTTTCACCATTCGATCCGGCGTGGTCCAAAACGATGCCCTCTTGCGTTTTATACAGATTGGTTCACTCTAAGTAGACAACATTGGGCCAAAACCACCAAAAACCGTTGCAGGCAAGCCCATGCTCCGAGGCTATTGAACCGATCTGCATTATTTTGTCCACATTCAGTCCGACGTGGTTCAAAATGGTACCGTTTTGCGTTTTATCCAGATTGGTTCATTCTAAGTAGACCAAATTGGACCAAAAACCACCGAAACCAGTTGCAGGCAAACCCATACTACGTGGCTATATAACCGATCTGCATGATTTCTTCACCTTTCGATCCGGCGTGGTCCAAAACGGTGCCGTTTTGCGTTTTATACAGATTGGCTTACTCTAAGTGGACCTAATTGGACAAAGACCACCAACAACTGCTGCAGGCAAGCCCATGCTCCGAGGCTATGGAACTGATCTGCGTGATTTCTTCATCATTCGATTCGGCGTGGTCCAAAACGGTGCCTTTTTGCGTTTTATACATATTGGTTTACTATAAGTGGACCAAATTGGACAACAACCACCAACAACTGTTGCAGGCAAGCCCATGCTCCGATGCTATGGGACTGATTTGCGTAATTTCTTCACCATTCGATCCGGCGTGGTCCAGAACGGTGCCGTTTTGCGTTTTATCCAGATTGGTTCACTCTAGGTGCACCAAATTAGGTCAAAACCACCAAAAACCGTTGTCATTGTTATGGAGCTGTCCGCTCCGGAGCCATGCTACTGCAAAATATGATGGTGAAAATAAATATAAAAAATACATAAAAACTCCAATTATTTGTGCACATCGCCCTATGATTACTTTTGTCTCAACGGGCTGGCATCATACTTCGTTTTACATTAGTGATTACGCTTCCACGACTCGCTATGTTAATCCAATGGGAGTTTCGGCACGTGGAAAAAAGTTAAGGTCCAAAAAAGCGGAGGAGCCCCGGGAGTGGTTGCACGTGCTATTCTCTAGTGGCTAACTCGAAATCTTGCTGATCGGTTCATAATCGCTTGGTCACAAGATTTTGTCATATGGCACAACCTTATCTTTACAGACCTTGATGGTGATGACTGATGGGCGACTTGTCGCAAACTTGCAGGTTGAGACAATCCGCTTAAAGTTGTTTGCGGTTTACGCACCCACACAGGGTCATGGCAGGGCTCCGATAAAATTTTATGAAAATATCTGTGAGAAGCTGGAGGCTCTGTCTGTGGACGAATGGAAATTTGTTGTGATATGTGGGGATTGTAACGTGCATTTGAGTAAGCTTGATATCACTGCACCTCGGTTCCGTCTCACCCAGGCTGCGAAAGCCTTAGCGCGTATCTCAACAGATTTTCGTTTAGTGGATGTGTGGAGGGAATGGCACCCCGACACTGTTCAGTACACATGGCGACGCCTGGAGCCAGTGCAACAGTCACGAATTGATTACGTATTTATCAGCAAACACCTAGTTAAAAATCACATGGTCAAAAGTGTTGATATTCAGCCCGGAGTCTTGAGCGACCATAGTGTCGTAGTTTTTGTAGCAGGTTTAATTTCTTCTAAGAAAGGTCCAGGGTTATGGCGCTTTAATAATTTGCTATTGGAGGATAGTGAGTTTGTTTTGGAGGCTAGGGAAGAGATGGATCAGGCATGTAGGGAGCAGGGCATGTATGAGTCTGTCCATGACTTGGGCTTAAGATTAGAGATGGTGTCCGCTCAAGTAAGGGTTATAGCTGCGCGGAAAGGCAAGGCTATTGCTAAAATGAGGAAAGTCAAAATAGCGAAGGCTGTTGAAGCAAAAGATGCATTAGAGGGAGCTTACCAGCAATCCGTCTACAGAGGTTGCATTAGAATATAAGCGGGTAACAAAGGTTTTGAATGATATTCAGGAAGAGAATGGGAGGCGAGCCATTCTTTTTTCCGGAGCCAGGTGGTTTGAACAGGGAGAAAGGCCCACTAGATATTTTTTCGGACTTTGCGCCAAAAGGGATGTAAACAAAAATATAGCAGTTTTGCAGACAGGTACTGGGAAAATTGTAACGAAATACAAAGACATATTGAGACTATGTAAAGAACATTATGAACAGGCGTATGAGTCCGACGTCGGAGGCAGGAGGTCAAGTGTTAATGCGCTTAATGGTGCGAATGAATTTAACTGGCCAGTAAGTCCGCAGTTGAGTGACTCCGACAAGACATCATGTGAAGGGCATATAACGAATGACGAGTGCAAACATTCCCTTAAGTCTGCTTAACAGCAAAGCAACTTCAGTTTCAGGATTTTCTAAATAATTTTTATCTCTTCTTCTGGGACGACCTTGGTAGTTTAATTGTGGAATATATAAACCAAGCGATAATATATAAACCTTTGAGACACAGCGTAGGGGCGCGATAACGTTAATCCCAAAGAAGGGTGATCAGACCATGCTGAAGAACAAACGTGCGATTTGTCTTTTGGACACAGTATACAAAATTGTGGCCAAGGTTTTGGCAAATCGTCTTGCGCGAGTTATGCATTGTTTGGTATCTGAGGACCAAACGGGTGCCATCAGAAACAGATATATTGGGGCCAATCTACGAACAATAGCGGATATAATCGAGTTATGTGAAAAGGAAAGTGAGGAGGGCATTTTAATGGCATTATATTTTAAAGATGCGTTTAACTCGGTAGATCATTTGTGTATGCAACGTTAAAACGATTTAACTTCGGAGATGATTTTATCGGGTGGGTTAGTTTGTTGCATAGTCATTCAGAATTAGCTATTATCAACAATGGGTATACGTCAGGCTGGTTCAAACCCTCTAGAGGATTGCAACAAGGATGCCCTGTCTCAGCACCAATTTTTGCACTTGTGGTCGAAATTTTGGCATTAAGCATTCGAGCCTGTAATGATATTCAAAGAGTTCGCTGGAAAAATGAGGCATACATTTTAACTCAGTATTGCGATGATACAACCGTGTTTGTAAAAGATCATGCATCTGCGTGTCCGATGCATGGTTCAGGACTTTGGGAAAGTATCAGGCTTAGCATTGAATTTAGAAAAGCGTAATTTGATGTGGTTAGGGAAATGTAAACTTTCTGAACAGCCGATATTTGAAAGGCGTCCAGTATCAGCAGTTAAGATACTTGGTGTGTGGTTTAGTGCGACACGCGATTGCTGTGCGGAAAACGTGGATCCGATCATTAATAAAATTAAGCGTACGTTAGCTACATGGTCTCAGAGGGACCTTACAATAAAGGGAAGGATAACTATTGCCAAATCTCTGGTATTATCGCAGTTGTCATACCTCATGGCAGCGAGTCGTATTAACAATGCGCACATTGAAGATGTACACAAACTCATTATGAAATTTATTTGGAGGGGAAGACCACCGAAAGTAGCGAAAGGGGTGCTAGTGCAGTATATTAGCCAAGGGGGCTTGAACGCTCCGAACCTGAAAATGATATATAAGGCGCAAAGGGTTGCGTGGCTCACGCGAATGATGCAACATCCAAAGATTACCTTTGTTAAAGTGTTTCTTCAGAAACTAAAAGCCACCGCATTTACTGATGTTTTGAGGTCCCATTACAGCGATTGCTGGGTTAAAAGATTGAATTCGGCGCCTTTTTACAAGGAAATGCTGGCTTGGTACAGAGAGATTGTTCCGAGAAAGGAACCTAGTAGTGGTAAAGAGGTGCGTTTACAGCTAATCTGGAATAATGAGGCGATTCGGGTCGGAGGAAAACCACCCGTGTGTCATAGTGGGCTCGCTGAACAGGGGATAAGCTTTATCGACGAATTTTTGGATGACAACGGGCGAGTGTTAATATATCAGGAGTTTATGAGCAGGTACCAGCCCCGGCACGTTGACCCATTAACGTACATTGGATGGTGTCGAGCTATTCCCCCACGATGAAAAGCCTTGGCGGCTGGTAGCGCAACATTGGCTGCAGAGGAGAAGGCTTCATCGGTTCAGATATACTATCAAAATAAAGTAGTTGCACTAGACATCCTAAGAACGCGACATTTCTACGCATTACAACGGTCGGTTTTGACGTCTACTGCGCAGCACCGATGGGTAGCTGACGGGATCGATTTTGGTGACTGTTGGCAGAAAATATATAGCTTACCATTCAAAGTAACACAATAAATTCGTCTTCAGAGCCTCCAGTACAGGATAACTCACATATATTTTACCACAAAGCGGTTTTTATTCACTAGACAAGTTGTAGCAGACCCCTTTTGTGACGACTGTGGCGAAGTTGATAATTTGCAGCACTATTTTGTGTTATGCCCACAGTTGAATATGTTTTGGAATAAGGTTTCTGACGCTCTTAAAGGAAATAGTTCACCTTCAACATGGGATTTTGAACTGAAATAGCAGTTTTGTAGCCCGTGTTGAGAAATCCTTATCTGCAACTTTTCTTGGCTGAAAAGACTCCAGCCGAAGATATTTGACTTTCTGGCGAAGGCATGCGGCGCATATATGATATACCGTACCGTCTGAGAGTGCCAGCACTGCATGGAGTATGCGCAGACCAATAACGCACACCATAACATTAATAATTTACGACCTTCTGTCCTGAAGTGGCGCGATGTAGGACCATTTTTGAAAAGAAAAAAAAAGAAACTATTAAAAAATATAATAAAATCGTGTTCTGAAAATTTTCCGAAGGTGAACTATTCCTTTAATAGGACGCTACGAAGAATATTTCATTTTCAAGTCAGTAGCATAGCGGTGCTGTTCGGCTGTGTTCGTGGACCGGTGTCACTTAACGTAATTATATTATATGCCAAACAGTTTATAGTTAGTCAAAAATTTAACGACAGTAACGTCGACTTCGAAGGATTTAGGAGTTACCTTAGCAGAATGTTCGATATTGAAAAGTGTGTTGCGATACGGAATGAAAGAGTGGATAATTTGAAAGAAGCATGGAAGCCATTTGTATCTGTCGCCCTACAGCTTCAGCTATAATCATTACTGTAGTCCAGGTGCGGGTGCGGTAATCTGGATATGGCGGTTGATTATGTTATACAATGTGCGATATGTTAGTGTGGAGTGTCGTGCCAGACGTGATCTTTGCTGTGTGTGTTTTAAGTGCTATGTGTTTCTGAGGGAAGGTCCCCTCAAATACAAGTGTTTTGTATACAATGGGATAGGCCCCCGTCCTTTCCCCACCCGGGCTAACCCGGGACCGGCCCTCAGCATGAGCTGCGGTGCGGGGCGCCGGCCCCGCTGGTCGACGGCTCGCACGCCCGGCCGGTGGCGAGGGGGCGCCGCTTCGCGAACGGGAGCCGCTGAAAAACGCGAGGCGGCGCGGGCGGGGGCCGCCGATGGGCCCCATCGGGCTGATGGGCCAATCGGACTGATAGGGCCAATCGGACTGATGGGGCCAATCGGACTGATGGGGCCAATCGGACTGATGGGCCCAATCGGACTGATGGGCCCAATCGGGCTGTTGGCACCGATGAGAATTTTGATGTTGTATGGATGATTGAATGTTTGTTTGTTTTTAAGTGTTCTGTATGTAAAAATGATAATAAAAGTTATTAAAAAAGGGGAGATAATCACCTTTGTATTTTGTTAGCAACAATTTCTTTGGGTATCGTTATGGTATTAAAATGATGTGATGTAAATTTGATAATTAAATCAAATTAATCCCTAATTCAAAGTTGGAAGTTTGGGAAAATTAATGATCGGCATTTTCCCTCTATTGGAAAGCGCAACATCCGGCGCTTTTGCAGCAATATGTTCAACGTTGTTGAATGGGCACTTATAAACAAATCGCCGACACTAAATAGGTCGTCGTCCGGTGCCAAGCTAAACTGTCGATTTCAATGCACTTTTTCAAATGATTGTTGATTGTTCATAAAAGTTTGGCACATATTCGCAAAAGATAGAGTGCAGGAAACATATTGCACACCTTCATGATAAATAGCAATGCGTAGGTAGGCTAATTTACTGAATTCGTTACCGAGTACTTGCTGAGTACCGACCGATATAAGCGTGGATCGCTCATCAGTAGGAAACTGTCGATTTCTTTCGGTAAGAATGTTTATATGCAAAATTTGATGAATTTATATCAATTTTGGCCTCGTCTATCGATTTCAGGTGCTAACTCTACTAAGGTGCTAACTAACATTTTTGTGGAAAAAGGTGATTATCTCCCTTTAAAGGAAATGTTCACGTTTCTGAAAGCTGTCAAATATACTCTGGTTGTAGTCGAAAATATGAAGTAAGGTCTGCTGAAAACGATGGTGATATTTTTTATCTCGAAAAGTCACTTAACTTGATACAAATACAGTTTTTTTTGTGTGTAATTTGGGATGTCATTATTGAGCTATAGAAAGCCGCTGATTGGCTGACAAAGTGGGATTGACTGTCAACGTGGGATTGGCTGACAAAGTGGCTGTCAGCCAATCAGCGGCGGCACTAGCCTAGACCCCATTTTGCAAATTATCAATTAAATTGCTTAAAAACGGCTAAGTTTTGGGAAAATTATCTTAGTATTTTCGTCATTTCAATAGCGGCCAAAGATAATGGCTATCTCAGTTCCAAACCAATACAAAGGTGAAGCATTCCCTTTAAGTAAGGTAATTAGTTTGAGCCTCATGCTGGCCAGAGCTTTTCACAGCACTATAGCTTGGCTCTGGCAGTACTTAAAGGGAGTGTGCCTACTCACATCGCTTATTTGGGGTTATTAACACTGGTTTATAGAACACAATTTTCTGAATCGAACTATGCCTTTCATTTGTCCAGATTCACACTAGTTGCTGAGATATTCCAAAGACTCCAGGAACTGGCTGGGAGCAAAAAATTCGGGTAGACTCCAGAGGGCTTCCGCTACTAGAAGCACTGCAACTATCGATTAAATCGGCCAGTTTATCGATATATCGATTCGTTTTTTTTTTAGCTGGGGTCTCGGCCGAACGCCATTGGCTGGGAGGGGGAGGGGGCGTCCCCCCCCCCCCCCCTGGCTATCTTTGGAACCAATAACTGCAGCGAAACGCGCAAGGCGGCAATCGAAAGCTCTCAATGAGACGCATCCAAAGCATACACGAAATTGTTAAAATAAGGTCACATGTCAGGTCACGGGTCAGGTCAAAGGTCAAAATTGAGATATTTGAGTTTTTGGGCCATACTTTCCATCTGCCTTAGATTGAGACTATTATCGCACGAAGTGCTCTCAAAGGTATACTACATATCCCGCATAAGCAAAGTTAAATTGTAAGTCAAGGTCACAAAAGGTCACTATTGGCCAAGAGGTCTACGAAAGTCATGCGACACATGTTTTATGGGTTATTCTACACGTAGAATACGATAGTAGTAGTCATTTTCACAAGCTGACACCAATGACGCAGGAAACACGGGGGCAGCGGAGGCAGCTGCCCCGCAACTTTTTTTGAGCGGGGACACCCCCCCCCCTCCACTTTGAGGAGAATATTTCGATTTGCATTTGCAGCATGCCACTGACCTTTACAAATAACCATATGAAGGTGAGAAATACTTTGGAAGGAAAAATATCTTAATTTATTGAATCAGTAATTTAACCCGGCATTGACTGGGGTCTCAGCAGAACGCCATTGACTGAGGGGGGGGACGTTAGACGCCGCCCCCCCTGGTTATCTTCCGAACCAATGATCGCAGCGAGACGCACAAGGCGGCAAACGAAAGCTCTCAATGAAACGAATCTACAGTCTACTAAAAAATGTCAAAGTCAGGTAAAATGTCAGATCACGGTCAGGTCAAATGTCAAAATCGACATGAGTTTATGGTGCCATACTTTCCATCCAAAGCCTTCGATTACGACCATGATCACCCAAAGTGCTGCCAAAGTTATGATACACATCACACATCAGCTAAAAAAGTGAGCTTGTTGGTCAAGGACAAGGTCAGATCACAAATGGTCACTATGCTCAAAATATCTACGAAAGTCATGCAACACATGTTTTATGAGTTATTTTCCACGTATAATTAGATAGTGATAGTAATTTTACCCCCTAATTTCATATACGTGAAGTTAATGCCAAGTTAGGGTCAAGTTCAGGTCACTGAAGGTCACAATTTTAAATTGATAAATCTAAATAAAAAAGGCACGTTTCTAGACCAGTTTGGCATACAAAATACAGTGGTGCCATTTATTTGTCTATCTGTTCAATAAAAGCCAAACAACGCCTTTTTTGTTGTTGTTATATGACGTCATGAGCAGCTACCCATACTTTAGATGCCATAAGTCGGTCAAAAATGGTGATATAATTCTGAAATTTGGCTTAGTAGCTTCCTATATGTGGTTCTCAGTCATATATTCCGGCGTTTTGAATATCTTTTAAAAATAAAAAAATAAAAATTATTTGTTTTTGGTCAAAAATCAAAGCATTCAAAAATACGAGATGGCCATGTTGCAGCCCTTGCCATTTGCTATCTTTTGACATTGTTGGATTACATTTTGCTCAAAATATGGCATTTGTACGGTCTGTTATATTTTAGCTGATTTTGGTGTAAAACTCGTGTGTAGTGACGTCACTAAATTCGCTATAACTCGAAATGTTTTCGACGAAATTGTTTTTTGTTCTCACAAAAGACGTAAACGTGATTTAGAAGAAGGTACCCGAAGTTTCACGTTGATAGCGCTATTGGTTTGGGAGATTTAACGCAAATTCATCAGGGGGCGTTAAACGCCTCCCCCCCCCAGTCAATGGCGGGTTAAGTTATCTTTTCAGTCGCACCTGAGACCTTTCAGTCATTTTAAGGACTATAATTTGAATTGGTGATATTTCAGTGAATCTGGTGGGGCGGTGGTGGCGTTACCGTCGCGGTCGCCATTTACGGTTCAAGTTCGAGCCGGTCCGGAACCATATGACAGCTTTGATGACGTCACCAATTTCGGTGCTTAGCGCTTCGTGATCATGATTGGAATCGAGATTGCGATTTTTTTGGGCGATCGTATAGGAGCTGTATATGAGCTGAACCCCCGACCCGGCGGAGCGCCTCAAGTTTATTTTTCCTGAGCCGCAGCGAATTGAGCGCAAAGGTGGATCCAGGGGGGGGGGGGGGGGGGGCAACGGGGCCATGTCCCCCCACCCCAAGGCTGTTCAAGGGGGAAACTATGCCCCCCCAAGACGTGAAGTCTAATACATTATATACAGTTGCTGACTGGCTGAACGATGCGCTCTACCCCTCCCCTTTTTTATTTTATTAAATTAAAAAAAGGCATGTGTATGCCCTTTTTTTCTCAGAAATACAGTGCTGTCATTTATTTGTTTGTATCTGGTCACTAAAAGCCAAACAAGCAATTTCAAAATATGACGTCATGAGTTACTCATACTTGGGAGCCATACGTCAGTCACAAATAAAGATATTGCTTTTAAATTTGGTTTGAGTATTGTCCATGTGGTTCTTCAACATATGTTCCGTTTTTTTTAAAAAAGATGTTTGAAATTTTGAATTTTGAGGGCATTTTTCCAAACAGTTTTTTTATTTGTTGGGGTAAAAAAACACAATTTTCCCAAATCCGAGATAGCCATTTGGTAGCCCTTGCGATTTGCAATCTATTGGCGTTATTCGATTGCATTTTGCTTAAAATATGGCATTTGTACGGCCGGAGGCCTTTTGCATAAAACTTACCCGAGTTACGGCGTCGGAGTAAATCTGATAAAAATCTAAGAAACAGCAGATTCTACGAAGGTTCGCAAATTGTGCGTCATGCAAGGCCACATATAGTCATTAAACCTTGGTTTCATAGAGTGCGTGACGTCATACCAAGGGAGTCCCGTTTCATTAACAAAAATCAGAAAAAGTAGTCTGTCCATCTTGCGCATCTGCACCATATTTGTAATAATCTTAAAATTTCGGTCCCAAAAGCTACGAAGGGTACCCTTGCTTAAGTTATTTACTCCAACAGCAGATACACTTGCACTGTACTTACAGATATTATATAGATGTCGCGTGGGTAATATCTGGAACGATAGATGTCGCAGTCATCGCTTTAACGTGCAAAAATGGATTCTGCAGTAAATATCGGAGTTTTGTAAATTATAGGTGGTGAATTCTACCCCATGTCAATTTGTTTTTACATTTGGAAGTTGAAACTTTTTTACAGGAATATGAAGACAAATTCCTATCGTAAGAAGACATTGTCTTCACCTCAGGGGTGTAGCTTCTCCAGAAAAGTGGGGATGGCTGAGCTGGGAAACAGCGCTTAAAGTAAAGTACCATCAAAATACATGAAACATACAGATATCTCCTCGGATTTGACCCACTTCCTCGTCCAAGTTGGAGGGGCAGAAACCAAGTAGGGGGCGGGGGGATGGACCATGGACTGGTGTATTCCCCTCATCTGAATAGGATCCTACACCCCTGCTTTACCTACTTTTGTGAGGCTAGCTACGTTTCTTGAAATATTTAGTTTCGGCGGGTCATTGATGCAATGGGAGCGGGAAATCCGTACTGAAGTTAACGTGGTCCGTGGGTAATTCAGACTTAATGGACAGTTGACAGCCATTTAAATATTGTTATTAACCGTGATATTGGCAGAGGATGAGCATAATCCGAATACGAGTGTTCGATCCGGCTCAAACCACCAACGAAGAGGTTGCAAGCTCTCGCGGTAAGTCGATGTAATCCACAATCACTTATCACTATCATTAATATATGAATACTTAGGTCTCAAGATTCAAAGCTCAAGGTCGTTTGCAACAGAAAGCGTAAACAATCTCACCTTTTCTACGGGAGCGCACGGAAACGCAGACGTCCCCACTGGTCCTGTTGTGTGGTACCACCAGTACTATCAACACGCGCGTCCGCCTCCACCCTCTCCCTCTCGTGTCCCCGCGTCCGCCTGACTGCCAACCCGCCGCGTCCCGCCGGCGGGTCACGCGACCCGGCGCCGGGTCAGCCGCCCGTAACTCCTTGGGCGGCGGATAAACTTCACTTTCTAAGACATCCCACTATGAATGCAAATTGCGATTTTAGATAAATCAGAAAATAGTTTTTATTTGTGCTTTGTTCAAATGTTCTTGAAGAATTATGTAAATATTTGGATATAATGGCTCGTTTTGATACTAATTTATTGTAGATATGACGTCATATTCTAGAATCCAGCACATTTTACGAAGTAAAATAAGAAGTTGGTGAAACACAATTTACGAAACTGCGTAGAATCCAAGACTCAACAGTCAGGGTAGACGCATCCGGCGATTCTAGCGACATCTAGATCCAACATTTGTGTGACGTCACTAGTGCCAGCACCACAACAGGTGGAAGCATAGTCTTCTTTTCGGATCGATTACATAGCTATGGTTGGTAACAGAAGCTTTCGATGGCATGCACATTTTATGCCACACAAACATATACCATGGACTGGCACTCGTTCACATCTTTTGTAAATCGTTCACTTATTATTTGCCTGGAAGACCACTTGCAATCATTTGCCAGGCACCCCGAAAGCATTAAGCGCAGGATGGACTCGGCTAATGCCACCCACCAGTGACGTCATGCAGATGGATCAAAGTGACTACAAAATGTTGTGATGATATCTCCTGCCTAGAATAGGCAGTTCCTTGAATTAACTCCGGCCGTTGCGTACTTAAGTTTTATGCAAAAGGCCTCCGCTAAAGTTTAACTGATTTTTGTGTCAAACTCGTGTGTAGTGACGTCACTAAATTCGCTATATCTCGGAAATTTTTCGTCGAAATTTCTTCATTTTTGCACAAAAGACGTACAATTGATTGATGTAGGGGAAGGTACCGCAAATTTCACGTCGATAGCGCTATTGGTTTTTGAGCAATTGCGAAAGTTCGTCAGTGTATGTGTGTGTAGGGGGGGGGGGGGGGGGGGGGGGGGGCGAAAAACGCCCCGCAGCCAATGGCGGGTTAAGCTGCTAGCATATCGTTAGCGCCAGCCAATAGCAATTCGACCAAACAGCTCGTGCGCGCTGATAGCAGTAGCCGAACAGTACCGTCTGTCCCTTTACAAAGCAATGCTCGATGGCCATTTTTCGACGAAGATATCAATTTAGAGCTACGAAACTTGACATAATAAAGTTCACAGTGGCGAAACATGCGTGCAAAACTTGTCTCTATTTTGCATGATGTGACCATAATTTGATTCTTATGTGCGCCGTTTTACATAACATCACTATATTGGCGATCGTTTTATAGATATCGAAACAAAAAATAAGCAAAAACCAATATAAGTGAAAATTCAACTTAAGGGGCTCCAGTTATGAATTTCATCATATCCAACAATCAATCCAATAGCTACTTACCGTATTATTATTTTGTTTGTTGACATTCCAAAATAGTATGCCTATCGCGACCGACGATTGTCGAGTGCACAAATGAGCCGATTGTAACGAGTCCGCCGACGCGAACTCGCTATGATAAATAGCGCGAGCAAAATATGCATATTTTCGTAATTTGAAATGGTTTAAATTCGATTTTGGTACCAGCGCAGAAACAACTTGTAATATTTGCTTTTGAACTTTGTATCTATTTATTGCATTTGTTTGTACTTGTGAATATCTTGAACGCCAATTGAATAGCGTGAAGCAACTAACGAACGAACGATTACGACCGATCGACCGATCATCACCAGGCGAACCGAAGGAAACGTTTGGTGAGCGAAACCATGTTCTGATTATTTGTGTGCATTATTTACTATATACTAAATTGGTTTGATGCCGATATCCAAGTCATGGTTACTTTTCAATATTCCTTATTTTTACCTTATTTAATGCATGGTGTTTTTCATGTATGTTTGTGTGTTTTCGCAGAAACCGTTTGAATATATCATGAAAATGGGCTGCACAGGCTATGTCTATTATAAACAGTAAACACCTTAAGTTTGAGTCCAAGTCATGATCATATAATATACGCGTCTCGATCAGCGGTGCCTAACGGTGATGACAGTTTCAAACGCTCACCAATAGCTAGAGCCTAGGAGCCTTATTCAATCCACTGCATTGTCTTTCTTGTTGGTTGCCACATTGTATAAAGCAGACACATATTGATATTCGCCATGTCTGAGGTCACTGCACAGGCAAAACAGAAGCGCAAATATGCACTAGGAAAGCTTACACGAGTTAGGCGTCGAGCACTAGTCATGGTCACTGCCAAGGGCAGCAGGACTGAGTTGCTGAGGGTTATGCCTGAACTTGATGAAGCTTTCTTGAATTTACAAGTTACAAATGATCAATACATTGAAACTCTTAGAGACACTGATGCAGTGGATAAGGCCCAACGCTATCTAGCAGAAGCAGAAAGTCACTATCATGATACAATGGATCAGATAGAAAAGGCATTGGTAGAAAGAAAAGATGAACCAGAATCAATAGTCGATAGCTCGCAATGTTCTTCGAAGTCTCAAATGTCTGAATCGAAAAGGACTGAAATTGCTTTGAAGGTAAAAGAACTGGAATTAGAGCAGCTCAAGAATCGACATGAACGGGAAAGAAAGGAGGAAGAATTAAAAAGAGCAAATGAACTGGAAGACGCACGGGAGGCGCGAGCAACAGCCGAACTGGAGGCAAAGCTTACACTGGCCGCCGAAAGTGAACTCCAATGGGAGAGGCGAAATGATTTTATAGAGGAGAAGGCTGTTGGGGAGGTGGAAGATGAACTGAGCCGTCCTAAAGTAATGGAAAAATCCCACCCAGTTACTCAAGTCTTCTCTACTGTCTCCGCTTGTGGCCTGATAAAGGAGAAGGCTGTTGGGGAGGTGGAAGATGAACTGAGCCGTCCTAAAGTGATGGGAAAATCCCACCCAGCTACTCAAGTCTCCTCTCCTGTCTCCGCTTGTGACCTGCATCAAGCGACAGCGGTAACCGATGGACCGCATTCTAATTATGCTAGCGCTGACAGCAGCTTCTTGAGGAACCTCCCTCGGCTGGAGCTCTCAAAGTTGCGTGGCGCTCCGGGAGAATGGCCGCGGTGGTTTGCTCTGTTTCAAACCCTGGTTGGCAATCAGTCCTCCCTGACAGACACAGAGAAGATGGCGCACCTACAGGGTGCCGTGATTGGCCCGGCGCAAAAAACGATTGCTAGCATGCTTTATGATGGTCGCCTTTATCGTGCAGCACTGACGGCGTTGGAAGACCGGTATGGCAGGCAGGAGGACATAGTGCATTCGAATATGGCAGCTGTATTCACGTGTCCACCGCCGATCTACTTAGATCCTGAGTCCATGGATCAGTTCCATGCGGCTGTCCACTCGGCTGTTTCAGTCTTGGAAAATCTGGGCTACGAAGGTGACTTGCGAAGCTCCGAGAATCTACACAACGTTGTGAAGAAACTTCCTCCAGAACTGAAGAAAGAGTGGGGGCAGTACGTGCTCGATCTAGAGCCAGCCAGGCCGACGTTGTTAAATCTCGATGTTTGGTTGCGCCGACAAGTGCGAGTGGCCATTAACTACGCAGCAGTGGCGCCAGAAGATAACAGGCTCGGTAGGACAAACAGGCACGATATCAAAGTCACACCTATTCGGAGAGCTGCTCTCAGCACGGAGGTGGCAAGCTATAGTGGGACCTGCATATCCTGTGGAGGGCAGCATCAAGTGGACGCATGCCCCCTGTTTCTGGAGAAGGATGTTAACAAGAGAGTTGAGTTTGTGATCGCATCAGACATCTGCTTCTACTGTCTGAAAGGGGGACACAAAGCGCGCCATTGCAGAACAGCTAAGCAGTGTGGAATTGATGGCTGCAGGATGCGTCACAATCATTTACTGCACGGAAGCCAGAGAGTGAGCCGTTACACCCCATTTACCGAGACACACCGAACTGAACAAGCGACTGACAGCCTTAGCACCCGAGTTATCGCGGCTGCGTCCAAAACAGGTCACAATGCTACTACGCTGCTACAGGTTGTACGGGTGAAGGTTCTGGGTAAGGAAGGACGGTCAAGAATAGTTAACGCCCTTCTCGACCCCGGAGCTCAAACATCTCTTTGCTGCGAAGAAGTTCTCCGGGACCTGAAGATAACTGGCGAGGAGCAAGGACTCCAACTCCAGACGGTCAGGGGTTGCGGAACAAAGCAGAATTCCCAGAGAGTGGCATTGACCCTGCTTCCGACGCATGACACGCGCGCGAAACCTATCTTCGTTCCGGAAGTGTTCTCCGTACCTGAGTTGTATGTTCAGACCCCTAGCCTTGAAAGACGCAAGCAAAGCTGGGACCATATCCGAGACCTTAACATAGCCGGCTACAACGGGCAGAAGGTTGAGCTTCTTCTGGGCGCCAACATTATCGAGGTGGTGCTTCAACAGGAGGCTAGAGTGGGCAAACCTGGAGAGCCGGTTGCTGTCAAAACAGCGTTCGGTTGGGCACTCACGGGTTCTCTACAGAGCTTCGTCCCAGAACATGTAAGACAAGTCATGTTTGTGCGCAGAACGACGTCAGAAGAGGCGCCTGGTCAACTCCAAGAATGGTGGAGCACTGAATCTTTTGGAACAAAGTATGATTGTGAGTCTTCCATGTCCACTGAAGACAGACGAGCTCTGAGGATTTTAGAAGAGACAACCAGGAAGGTCGGAGACCGGTACGAGGTGGGACTACTGTGGAAAACAGATAATGTGAGCATGCCGAACAACTACAATGCAGCCCTCCGTCGCTTAATTTCAACAGAGAGAAGTATCTGTAAGCAACCAGAGAAAGCGGCAGCATATGAAGAAGTGCTGATGGGATATGTAAGAAAGGGTCACGCACGTCGGTTAACAAGTGAGGAAGCTGCTCATAACAATGCGAAGACGTGGTTCCTGCCACATCACGGAGTATCGAACCCGAACAAGGAGAAGTTACGCGTAGTCTTCGATGCGGCTGCGCCCTGCAAAGGAACTTCTCTGAATGACAATCTTCTTACAGGCCCTGACCTGTTGCAGAACCTGGTGGGAATACTTATGCGTTTCCGTGAAGAACGAGTCGCTTTAATGGCTGACATAACTGAAATGTTCCACCAAGTAAGGGTGCGACAGGAAGACCAACCAGCACTCACGTTTTTATGGAGAAACTGCGACACATCTGAGCCACCTGACCACTATCGGATGCTTGTAACTATCTTCGGTGCTCGATGCAGCCCAGCAGCGGCAAGCTACGTTCTTCAGAGAACTGCTGACGATCACCGGGATAGCACCGCCAGCTTTGACGGCGCTGCTGCAGCTGTACGTAACAGTTTTTATATGGACGATTTCCTTCATTCCGATAAAACAGTTGATAAAGCCAAAAACATAAAGGAGGGGGTGACACAACTCGTGAGTAAAGGAGGATTTGTTTTAACTAAGTGGGTGAGCAGCCATCCAGACGTTCTCGGAAATTCGCAATTCTGCACCTCCGACATACCCAGCGTAGACCTCTTACGCCATAAGCAAGGTCGGGAGAGGGCATTAGGCTGTGTTTGGATACCTCAAGAAGATATCATTGGAGTCAAGAATCGCGTCACCGAGGTCCCAGAGACGAAACGGGGGGTGCTCCGTCGCGTGTCTATGATCTTTGATCCACTTGGGATTGTTGCTCCTTACACACTTCGTGCCAAAGTGCTTGTGCAGCGCCTGTGGTCACTGAAATATGAATGGGATGAGAAGTTGCGGGGGAGAGAACTTCACGAATTTCGTTTGTGGACGGCGGAGCTCTCCCATCTCGAAAACATCCGCATCCCTCGCTGCTACAAGGCGAACATGTCGAGAGAACCCGATGAATATGAGCTTCATATATTTTGTGATGCTTCGGAGGCAGCGTTCGGGGCCGTGGCGTACGTCAGGATGACGACTGAAGCTTTTGAGGATGAGCAGCAGACAGCTACGTGTTCTTTTACAATGGCGAAGACTCGACTAGCGCCGCTAAAACAGCTTACCATAGCTCGACTGGAGCTTCAAGCGGCGGTCCTTGCCTGTAGACTAGCCGCGTCCGTCAAACAGTCAATAACGTACAAGTTCTCTCGCTGTTTGTACTGGACAGACAGCAAAATCGTACTGGCTTATATCCGGCACGAGAGCCGTCGCTTTCATACGTTTACGGCGAACCGTGTTGCAGAAATACATGATTTGTCAGATCGTGATGAATGGCATCACATTCCTGGGTGACTGAATCCAGCGGACGCCTGCTCCCGTGGTGCTTCTGGGGCCACGTGCAGTGATCTTTCTTCATGGTGGGAAGGTCCCGAATTCTTAAGAAAGGCGCAGCAGATGTGGCCGTCACAGAACAGGCCGCCACCGGACCTCGATTCCGCTGATCCAGAGGTGAGGCATTCGCCACATGTTCTGAGCATCCATGTATACCAGTCGGTATTGCCTGATCCCGCGCGGTTTTCTTCATGGCGCAAATATAAGAGAATAGTGGCATGGGTAAATAGATTCATTGATAACTTGAAGGCAACTGTTAGGAAGGGTAAGATCATTTTAACTCCTCTGAACGGTCGAGAAATGGACGCTGCAAGTATTTTGATCTTGAAAGATACACAGAGAAAGTCCCACTTAGAAGATATAAACATGGTAGCATCGACTGGTTCGGTGCGTTCGTCGAGCCGGTTGTTGGATTTATCACCATTTTTGGATGACAAAGGACTGCTACGATCTGGCGGCCGTCTTTCCCACGCTCCCGTTCCGGAAGAAACTCGGCATCCAGTCATCTTGGGTAGCAATGATGAAGTGACCCGTCTGATTATACATGATGCACACAAACGAGCGTTGCATGCTGGAGTGGATCACACGCTAAGTAACCTTCGTAGCCAATATTGGATACCGAAAGCCAGAGCTACTGTGAGGCGCGAACTGCACACTTGCGCCTTCTGTCGTAATCGGAGAGCGAGGCCCTCTCAGCCGAAGATGTCAGACCTGCCACGTTATAGATTTGACACGACGCGTCCCTTCCACTGCGCCGGCTTGGACTTCTTCGGCCCATTGCAAGTCAAAAGGTTCCGGAAGACTGAGAAACGTTGGGTCCTCCTGATAACCTGTTTAAGTACCAGAGCTTTACACTTAGAACTGGTGGAGTCATTGGACGCTAACAGTTTCTTAATGGGTCTGAGACGCTTCTTCGGGCGCCGAGGCAAGCCGTCCGTTATTTACTCTGACAACGGGACTAACATCGTCGCTGGCGAGAAGGAGCTGAGAGGCCTAATCAAAGAGTGGAATCAGTCTCAGATTCTGGACGCGTTAAGTCAAGATCACATCGAGTGGCACTTCAACCCTCCTACGGCGAGCCACATGGGTGGCGTATGGGAGCGCCTGGTCGCTTCTGCGAAGAAAGCTCTGCGAGTTGTACTGGGCAATCAGGTTGTCTCAGAAGAGGTACTTTCGACAGCGCTGGTAGAGGTTGAAAGTGTCCTAAACGGTCGGCCAATAACATACTGCAGTGGCGACGTAAGAGACCCAGAACCTCTGACCCCACGTCACTTCCTGCTTGGATGTCCAGAGACGTCTCTAGCGCCAGGAACGTTCAACGATTCAGAATTGCTGAGTAAGAAGAGGTGGCGGCACGCGCAAGTGCTCGCAGATCATTTCTGGCGAAGATGGAGGAAAGAGTACGTGCCTACTCTGATACGCCGTGAGAAGTGGGCCCGAGACTCTGAGAACCTGCAGGTAGGGGACGTCATCCTGATGGTGGATGACCAAGCCCCGCGGGGATACTGGCCTCTGGCGACCGTCACGCGCGCTATACCGGGCGATGATGGCCGCGTCCGCTCAGTGGAACTTAAAACTGGAAACGGCTTGACCTACCGCCGCCCAGTGAACAAGGTGTGCATCCTTGAAAGGATTGAGTAAGCATTTACGGAACTGAATGCTCGTAATCACGAATCACATCTCACTGACACATGTGTAGGCACTCACAGATAGGAATACACACATAAAACCACAATCTATAGCCTGTGCAGCCCGTCAGCCCGTCGGCCATCCGGCCAGAGCGCTTCCTCTGCCCGACTGTTGCTGGGTGGGATGACGACATCACAGCCCGTGTGTCTGCTCAACATCACGAGGCGCCCGACGAGGGCGGCTGTCACAAGGCTTCAGCCAGCTCGCAATGATGTCGGGCCTCATTGCCTGAACACGACCAACGGACTGTGACGACTGGCAACAGATTTGAAGGGACAAGCATGAGGACAGTGGGGATTGTGGACACGAACATGACGCTCCCGAAAGTACTGACACGGAATGTGAAGTGAGTGTGTTGCAAGTGAGCATCCTTGCAAGGGAGCATCCTGTACATATAGTGAATATACCTTGAGGATGTTGTTTGCATCCCAGGCCAGCAATCCATGAACAATAGGTAGAACAGTCGCGAGTGTGGCTGATGTTGTGTTCCACTGTAGACGGAACACTGGCGGGGGAGGATATCGCGACCGACGATTGTCGAGTGCACAAATGAGCCGATTGTAACGAGTCCGCCGACGCGAACTCGCTATGATAAATAGCGCGAGCAAAATATGCATATTTTCGTAATTTGAAATGGTTTAAATTCGATTTTGGTACCAGCGCAGAAACAACTTGTAATATTTGCTTTTGAACTTTGTATCTATTTATTGCATTTGTTTGTACTTGTGAATAGCTTGAACGCCAATTGAATAGCGTGAAGCAACTAACGAACGAACGATTACGACCGATCGACCGATCATCACCAGGCGAACCGAAGGAAACGTTTGGTGAGCGAAACCATGTTCTGATTATTTGTGTGCATTATTTACTATATACTAAATTGGTTTGATGCCGATATCCAAGTCATGGTTACTTTTCAATATTCCTTATTTTTACCTTATTTAATGCATGGTGTTTTTCATGTATGTTTGTGTGTTTTCGCAGAAACCGTTTGAATATATCATGAAAATGGGCTGCACAGGCTATGTCTATTATAAACAGTAAACACCTTAAGTTTGAGTCCAAGTCATGATCATATAATATACGCGTCTCGATCAGCGGTGCCTAACGGTGATGACAATGCCCTTAATAAAACAGTAGGCCCAAACAACACCCCTTTAAGATCCCGGGGTGTTGAATGACTAGACATACATAGTACATACAGAGGCTCTTCAAATGGTAATCAATGGTGTGATCGGCAACACGACCAATTCGCCGTAATCACGACTAATTCGTCGGACGCCGAATATTCGCTCAGTTTGTGTTCGGCAACACGACGAATCTGCAAACGAGCGAATTCGCCCGACGAATTCACTCTGTCGGAGCGCGAATTTCCAAACCAGTCGTCGGGAGGGCTAATTTCTTTTGCAGTGTGCCATAACGTGATCTGGAGTATTGCTGTATTGACTGCAGTGTTGCTGAGTACTGACAAAGTTAAAAGTACCGTAATTTCTGAAAAGTAAAATAACCACACAAACCAAGGCCCTATAACTACACAAACCATGACACGGCGCAGCAGTGACAAAACCGGCGGATAATTTTGCTGTTACAGAACGCACGAGACATCGAATTCGTCGGAGAACGAATTCGTCGTCTTGCCGATCGTACCCCTAGATACACATGTTTATTGCTGTTGTCTGCTATTTACGCCAATATGCTCGTGCGCACTTGCGCCACCGTATTTCAGATCTTGGAAACTACTGGACTCATCAAGATGAGAGTTTGCATGAATCCTAAGGAAAAATTTCTGGTAGTTTTGGATGTAGTGGAATTCAAGTAACTACGCATGTGCGGACCACCACTCCATGAATAGCTTAAAGGGAATAGTTCACCTTTAACATGGAGTTTTGGACTGAGATGGCAGATTTGTAGAGCAGATCTCAAAATGGGTTGTGGTGAAAGAATAACCTCCCTACGTTAAGTAATTTCGATACAGGACTAGTGGGCCCGGTTTCATATCCGCTGTTCCGGGCCACGATCGGGACATCTCGCTCGCCGCCGCCGGAGGCAGGTACACTCTCTGGCACGTAGTCTCTGGTCACGACGCCTCGTTAATATTCGCTCAGCCGCCCGGGCGGCGCGACGGCCCCTTGTCAGAGACTTTACTTCATCATCATCATCATCACGTTTATTGGTCATACTTGCGCAGTTACAGCAATACACTTGGAGACATGGTGCAGAAGCACTCAATGCGCTTAAATCAGCGCACCACGTCTGGGAAAGGGGCATAACAAAGGATTGATTTATCCAGCCGCCGCCGCAGCGCGAGACACCCAGCACTCCGCAACGTGAAACGAGTGCTGCTAGACGCCGCTCAACTCGCCTCGGACACCAGTCACATTATCTTAGAGTTAATATATGTGGGCAAATCTACCAGAGTTAAGTAGGAATTTTTGGAACACGTGGGCCACCGCCCGACCGTCAACGCCGCAGAGATTTGTGCCGTGCATTAGGATTTGAAGCTGTTCGGATTGTGATTGGGTGGTAAAAAAGGGCCCTGTGATTTGTGTTATGTCGTTAATGAATTCCGTTCGTTGTTTCTTGTACTTGGGACAGGAAAGGACGAAGTGACGAGGGTTCTGAGTTTTATACCCACAATCACATGCAGGGCTTGGACATTTTTGAACTTTGTATAAATGTGAGTTCAAATGCGTCATGTCTGTGCGAAAACGAGTGTGTAATATGTTCCCCTCCTTTGATCCCGCGGTATAGTAATATGGAGGGACAGGTAATCCTAGCTGCTCGCGAAGTTCTTTTTTGTATGTTTTGTGTCCTAGTTGACGTATGGTTTCCGGTAACTGGTTCCACTGTTTACTGGTTGTTTGAAAGAATGAACGATTATAGCATGTTGTACGGTGAGGGGATCTACTGTGAGAGTTTGCGTTCCTAAGAGTGATGGTTGTGTCCTGTGCTCGTGTGTTCGGCATAATGGACATGACATAGTGTGGTGTGTGTTGTTTGCAGTCATTAAGCTTATGGTACAATATGAGCCTGTGCATACATCGTCTTGTAGTCAGTGCCTCCCAGCCTAATTCCGATCGTAATTTCTCGGTGGGTGTTCGAAAGAGTGTCCCTGTCACCAGTCTCGCGGCTCGATTTTGTAACGTCTCTAGTCTAGTGGAGTCCTTTATGGTAATGTGTCCGTCATACACAACGTCACAATAGTCGAAATGTGGTCTGACGTAAATTCTATAAATTTGGTCGAGAATGGGCCGTGGTATGTACCGTGCTATGGGGTATAATGGGCCTAGTGTTCTGTTTATTTTTTGGCATATTGTGTTTACGTGTTCATGAAATCGGAGGTCTTTCGAAAGTGTTACTCCAAGATGAGTATGACTTTCTCCAATTGGTATAGGATCTCCCCCAAATGTTAATGCTGGTATTTGTTGCGTACGTTTATGAGAAAATGTTTGTTGGATTGTTTTTGTAGCGTTAAAGGTTATCACCCATTCCCGACCATAGTCCTGAATCACGTCCAAGTCATCCTGAAGTGAGAGCCGTGTCGCTTGTACGTCTTTAGTCGTGTGAGAAGAGTAGAGAGAGGTATCGTCGGCGAAAAAGAGGATGTCATTTTGTGTTTGATTTGATAGAGCGTTAAGGTAAATGAGAGCTAGCAAAGGTCCCAATACCGATCCCTGAGGGCAGCCTGCGTTCATAGTCCTGAAAGGTGAAGACGTGTTGCGTATGATTACTCGTCTGTTTTGTAGGTATGATGTAATCCGGTCTAGAAGTGATCCTGTTATGCCAAATTCGTATCTACATTTGTGTATTAGTCCTTTGTGCCAGATTTTGTCGAAGTATTTGGAAATGTCTAAGTAAATTGCAGTAAAGTCGCGTCCTTCATCAAGCGATTTATAAAGGTTGTGCGTCAGATAAAGAAGCTGGTGTTGTGTACTGTGATTCTTCCGGTACCCACTTTGTTTTTCTGTTAAGAGAGCGTTTTCTGTGAAATGTGAATACATTTGCTTGTAAACTATTTTTTCAAATACTTTAGATAGAGGTGAGAGAAGACTTATGGGGCGGTAGGAACTGCGGTCAGAAGGTGAGCCTTTGTTTTTAAATATAGGTCGAACATTCGCCTCTTTGAAGGCTCTAGGATAGATACCGTTCGTTAATGATTTATTAAACAGTTTGGAGAGTGGCTTAGCGATAAGAAGAGCAGTCATTTTCAGGAACTTTATTGGGATTGCGTCTGGCCCAGTTGATTTATTCTGATCAAGAGAGTTAAGAAAATGGAGGACTTCTTGTTCCGATGTCGTAATATTTGTTAAAGTGGGTACCGGTTGTGCGTCTGGATTTGACGGAGGTGTCTGTTCGTCTGGAACGTTGAGAGTAGATTGTGTTGCAAAGTGGTCGTTGAGAAGTATAGCTTTGCTCAAGTCGTCTGTAATTATATCTCCGTTTGGTGTTTCTAGTGGCGGAATGGTGTCATCTCTAGAGCGGCCAGTTATGTTGCGCAATGTTTGGTGATATTTGTGAGGGTCTCGTTTTTGTGTTAGCAGTGTGTTGACTTGTCTCCTTACGTGCTGGCTTTTTAGACGTCTATTTATTGTAGTTACGTTATTTCTTTGGAATCTCCACCTATTCCAATCGTCATCAGTGTTAGTTCGTTTAGCAATTTTAAACAATCTGTCTCTTTTTCTTATATTACGTTTTAACTCTACATTTATCCAAGGTTTTTGGTCTTGCTTGAACTTTATATGTTTGATGGGAATTGAAACTCGGGCAGCGTCATGGAGGGCAGAGATAAATAGGTCTGTTGCTGCGTGGATTTCATGTCCTAATAAACTGTCCCAATCGGTATTTATCAATGTGTCGGTGAGTAGTGGTACATTTGTTTTTGAGTAATCCCAAATGTGCTTTGTGATTTGTTCTGTTTCTTTTGGTAGTGCTGGAACCTGCATTGATACGTAGACGGGAAAGTGGTCTAGTTGTGCGAAAGGTGACAAAGTGCCACTGCCGATAGTAATGTTATCATTGCTGGTAAAAATAAGGTCCCGCAGATTTTCTAAGTTGTCTGAAATTCGAGTTGGCTCTTTAATCAATTGTTTCAGGCCTAATGCGTCTGTCATGTCCTTGATTTTGTGATCGAATGCTGATATACCGTTGTGCTTATAAGTGTCTTGATGCAAATAAATATTGCCGGTATTAAAGTCCCCGAGTAAGAGTATAGCCGTGGGGGAGTGCTTTTCAGCCTGACATACTGATTCTGCCAAGTTATCTGTGAATAACTGGTGATCGCCAGATGATAACTTTGGGGGAAGGTAGGAACAGCATATGATTAAGGTAAATGTATGAAGCTTTATTTTTGCCCAGACCCACTCGTGCCCACTTAACTCTAGTTCCATTCGGCGTTGTACGGGTAAAGATGCGTGAACGTAAATTGCCACCCCTCCTCCGTTTCTGTTTCTGTGTCTTGTCAGTGGTGAATGGAAACCTTTTATTTTGTACAGAGTGTCGTCAACTGACTCATCTAACTTGGTTTCAGTGAGAGCGATAATTTTTATCCCGTTGATGTCAATGCAATGTTGTAGCTCATCTAATTTGTTGGGTGCGGTGATACTGTTTATGTTTATGTGGGCAATGTTTAGGTTTTGTGGCATTTGGTTCGGTACGGTGATAGGATGGTATGGCTGAGGATGGGCGGATGGCACGGCACTCCTCCCTGGCGGCGGCGGCGGTCCGCGGTGTGGTTGCCGAGATGCACGGGGTGTCCGGTGTCACCAGCGAGTCGGCGGCTACTGCAACAGTAAGAGTCGTAGCGAGTGCCAAGTGGCGGCGGCGGCGGCGGCGAGCAACAAAACAATACGACGCGAAAAGGAACCAAAATAAATTATTGAATCAAGAGAACTAAAAAGAGAACTAAAGAGAACAACTAAATTCAATTAAATAAGAGAACAATTAAATAATATTACATAACGTAGGTAACCAATGGGAGGATTTACCAGGCCTCAAAGCAGTAAGTATACAGGACCCTGGCACCAATCTCGGGAGGTATCTAAACTATTGTATAACGACCATTACATCAGCCAATGATTAAACACAAGTTATAAGAGAACGAGGTTATTTGTAGATAAGTTAATGCATAGCAAAACAGTTGTGAAGCATCTGATCTGCATGTGACACTGATAAATGTTCGCAGCAAAGACGGAGAGCCGAGCAATAGTACAAAACTAATGCAATGGCAGACACACAATCAATGAGACGAGATGACTGCAAAGCAACAATACTGCACTCAACAACTCCGACAATCGAACCCACCCACGCACCCTCCAAACCAAACACAAGACACACCAAGAAACTGACCATGATTGCGTGATACGCTCTGTGACAGTTACTCCCTGTTGCTCCGGTGGGACTCAGCACGCCCGAAGGAGTCGTCAGTCGATGGGTTGACAGGGCTGACAGGCGAGTAGATCACTCTACACAGCGCACAGCAATAGACGCAGTCCCCGGCAGTCCAGAAGACGTCACCGCGGCGCTCGTCAGCGCCTCGCAGTCCCCAGCAGTCCAGAAGGCGGTACCGCAGCACTCGTGAGCGCCGCGATCCGACACACGCGGCGGCGACTGGCACTCTCGGACGACCGGCGGCGGCCGGTCAGCTGAGCGGTCCCGGGCGGCCGCTAACCTTGACCTGTCACTCGGCTGAGGTCCGCGCAGCGGCGGCGCCAGGTGCAGCCCGATGGGCGGCGGCCGGCAGGACCGGACCGCGGTGGCCGCGGCCACATGCCTCGAGGGGTGGGACCACCTCAGGTCTTGCCGCCGGCCTTGCGCCTTGTGACTCTACGGAAGCTGTCGGAGTCGGTGTCCGCCGCTGTCGACGACGCAGTCACGGCTCCAGATGCCGGAGAGTCCAGAAGCTTCACAATGTCTCTATCAGATCGGATGAGCACAGTCGGTCCGCCTTCCCGAACTCGCACCTTTAGTTTGCCGACGTCAGACCATGCAGCGAAGATTTTTCGCTCCCTTTTCAGCTGACGGCCTTGAAGAGCGTTAGCTGATTTTCGCGCGTCAGGTTGTCTGCAATGAATGCGCTTTGCGCTGTCGCCGCCGTCACACTGGAGCCTGGAAACGCCTTTGGAGTGCGTAGCTTTTTCCTGGCGTCGTACAGCTCTTGGCGCTTGGCGAAGTTCGTGAGGCGTGCGATGATCGTACGATGCTGGCCTTGTCTCTTCATACCGATGCGGTGGGTCTTGTCGATGTCCTCGGGCTTAATGGTGACACCCACCATCTCCGAGAATACTGCTCGATCTCGTTCAGCTTCGTCTTAGTTTCCGTCAGTTCCTCTCTCAGCTCTTCAATCTCCGCATCCTTCACTGCGACGGCCTTGGCCACAGCCATCTTGACGGCAGCTTCTACGTGCCTGTTCACGATAGAAAGAAAGGCCTCGTCCTCCATCACAGCTGCGAACCGTCTCTTGAATGTTTCCATATCCTGGTCCCCGTCCACGTCGACCATCGTCACTCGCCGCCACCACCACCGGTCACTACTGGTCGCCGCCCAATATCCGCTCAGGCAAACACACGGCCGCGCGATCGCAACACACGGGTCGGCTGCGGCTCGGCGGGAGCGGACGCTCGGTGACCCTCACCCGGCGGCGGTCAGAGGTCAACTACTTGGCGTGAGGCGGAGCGGGGCGGAGCCAGAACGCCAGCTGCTATCGTACGATTTCTTGTGAAATAAAAAGAGAAACTTACTTCTTTCTCCACATATATCCAGGAGTTGTTCAAACCAAAGTCATATTCTTAGTTTTGAGCTCAAGATGCACCTAATGGTTGAACTTCAAGACAACTTTCAAGGTGACCTATTTTCCCTTTAAACTCCGAGCATAGGCGAAGGCGCCTGGTCGGTCATCGCCCATAAAGGTGTTTTACTTGTAGCATATTTCTGTCATTTGTTACGTACAATGATCATACTTTAATACAAATAAGAAAGCAAACGCAGCAGAAATCACCATGTATGTTGCATATATACCAGATCCCCACTCCATGTATGCTTGACCTACTGCAAAACACCTGATGTGGACTATTGTTACAACAACTGTTAAACATACGGTTAACAATGCATTCCGATGCGAGGTGCATTATGTCAATGTCATGTCACGATCGTTATTAAATTGTCCACAATTCGCAACACAAAAAGTAACTTGTTTTCTATTGTATCGGCACTGCAAAAGACTTTCCTCGCGTTGTTCTAGCAGAAACGAGTACAGAGAAAACTTGCATGCATGCATGCTTTGCATGCATTGCCTACATGCAAAATGCATTTGATGCTCCGTTTTAGGAAGAATGCTAATAACGTGAGCGCTAGACTAATCTGTATGGTTTGATTAGCTTCATATATTGATTCTGTATATTGTCGCTTGGTCTGTATTTCTTAAATATAACTGCACCTTACCGAAATTTATATTTTCATGACGTATGTTTCATACCGTCACGTTTCATCTTAACCCGCGCCGTGCCGGTGCTCGGCGCCACCAGGGGGGTGACACTGCTTGAGCGCCGTATAGGCCACATCGTCGGAATAAAAAAGACTTGATGTGACGTAACTGGCGGCAGAGCGCTCAGCGCACAGCCAGCGCTGGCGACGTCCGTGATCCGGCTGCCGCCGGCGCCCGGTAACAGGGGGGGGGGGGGCAGAGGGTGCTCTTTCCCCCCCCCCCCACCCCACCAATTGCAGGACACCCCCCCCCCAACTTTGGCTAGGCTCAGCTTAACGTTGCGTAAAAGAAGGCTCGTATGAGACACCGAAAATATAAGGTTTTCTTCTCAAAATTCGTCATTTGCAAGACAGCTTTTCTCGACCTCTGCCTGCCTCGACCGCGGATTTTACCATGTTCGAGTGGGCCTGTTTTAACATGGCCTCTCGGTTCGCAGAAAACAGCCCGTCATGAGAGGGCCCTCATTAGGACGGCCCCGGCATGCCACATTTTGTCAGGATCGGGACTGATCAAGACCCGGCCCCTGCCTTACTGCCATGCCAGGAATGTGCCCGTGATATCAATAATTGGAAGGAACCGAGCTCGACGCCTGACCGGGCCCCTGATACACGTCTTTGCCAGCACCGGCCCCTGCCTCGATCGGGCCTGACCAGTGACCAAGACCGGGCCGCTTTTAGGACCGGGTACGTATCAAGAATTTGCAAGGACCGGACCCTGCTGAGACCGGGCCCCATATCACGCCTTTGCCAGCACCGGGCACCTGCCTCGATCGGGCCTGACCAAGAACGGGCCCGTATAAATAATTTGCCAGGACCGGGTCATGTTGTGACGGGTCCCTCGACCTGACCGGGCCCCATATCACGCCTCTGCCAGCCCCGGGGCCCTGCCTTGATCGGGCCCCTACCAGTAACAGGACCGTATCAAGAATTTGCAAGGAGTGGGCCCTGTTGTGACCGGGCCCTCGTCCTGACCGGGCCCCATATCACGCCTTTGCCATCACCGGGCCCCTGCCTCGATCGGACCTGACCAAGACCGGACCCTACCAGGAACTGGCCAGTATCAAGAATATGCAAGGACCGGGCCATGTTGTGAACGGGCCCTCGTCCTGACCGGGCCCCATGCCACGCCTTTGCCAGCACCGGGCCCCTGCCTCGATCAGGCCTGACCAGGACTGGGCCCCTACCAGAAGCGGGCCAGCATTAAGAATATGCAAGGACCGGACCCTCGTCCTGACCGGCCTCCATATCACGCCAATTTGCCAGCAACGGGCCCCTGCCTCGATCAGGCCTGACCAAGACCGGGCCCCTGCCAGCGCCAGGTATGGGCCATAATACGGGTCCATGTGATGAGTGCCCTCAGAAATTGGTGAGTCAGCTGACCCTTTTGACCCCCACCCCCTCCCCTCCCTGTGTGCGCCACTGGCGAGTTGTAGCTGGCGGCTGACTACGTGTTCCGCCTGAGCGCGGCGCCGACGAAGGAGGCGGCTGCCCCCAGTGACGTCATCCGGCGGTCCTCCGAGTTCAAGGTCAAATGACTCGTGTCCTTACCTGGTTATAGGGACTTGGGCGCCACCTCGACGAGACTAACACAGTAGTATCGGTCTCACATCTTCACTCAATTCATAAGTAATTGACACAAACACGTTTGTGACCTCAGATGACCTCAAATGACCTAGTTAGGGTCACTGAGCAAAAAAGTATACTTCAGTCATCAAGAATGTCCTATAATTACATGATCCTGAAAGAATTGGCCTAATCTGATGCGTACCCTCTGCATAGAAAGCATTTGCAAATTTCCCCATTGACTTGCAATGAGGAGGTCACGTGATCGAACCGACCTGTCCGATATAACAACATCCTACGTATACAGATTGTAGGTACTTATGGTGTAATTAAATCCTGTAAGTTTGAAACCGATCGACCAAAAACTGTGACTGTGGTACGACCGTAAACTTTTTTGGAGGTGGGGTCTCGTGACCTGGCCTGGTGACCTAACCTGAGATGATCCGAGGTCAAGAATTTCACACAATGTGGGTAATTGATGTCCTAACACTTATACCAAAAACGGAGGCGCTGCGCCGCTGTTTTTCGCTATCCTCGAAAACCCTAGGGGGGGGGGGGGGGGGTACACACCCAAAGTGCAAACGCAACGCAGTTCTGTAGTTCTGTGCCATGCTACTGGTATTCCAATTATCGGCCAATTATCTTTAAAAGGAGATAATGACCTTGCATACAACAATGGAGTAATGAAGTTGACTTTGGTGAAGACAAAAATTAAGGAAGAGTGGAGTTAAAAATGAAAACTGAAGTTATGACCAGACATGTGCATGGATCCCAAAAATGGATCCCGGGATCTGATCCCAGTGATCTGGATCTGGGATCCACTGAGATTATAGATCCACCCTTTCAGTTTTACCGTGGGATCTATTGAGATCATAGATCCAACCTTATATTTGTGCCGTTGGATCACAAGATCATGGATCCAACCTTATATTTTTGCCGTGGGATCCAAGGGATCAAAGATCTAACATTGTATTTTTGCCGTGGGATCCACTGGGATCATGGATCTAGACCAACAAAACACCCCGTGGGATCCAGCAGATCCTGGATATATTAATAAATGGCAGCTGTACAAACAAAACATTCAAACAATATCAGAGGGAAGTTAAAAGCTGAAACAGCTTCAAAATGTAATATGCAAAAATAATATACAGCTTCAAAATCATACCAATACCAATTACCAATACACAATTCATGGTGTCAGTATGAAGCATCAAATACTTACAGCAACCAAAACGTACCTCCTCCAATCAAATATTCTAAAAATCTGAAACCAGTGAACACGGAAGACTTTTAAATCCAAACCCAATCTCGGAAGGTTTCAACCTTCAATCAAGGCCGTATACTCAGTATAAATGGAATCATGGATAACTGGTTACAATGTTGTTTTTGCTGGATTAGGGCGCGTAGAACTGGTTACGATGTCAGCAGTTCAATGTCGAATGATTTCAGTGTCAGTCATCATATGCACATCTGATCCCAAACACTTTTGTTTAGTCCTATGACGTCATGCCTTTTGGCCAATTGGAGTGCGGGAGCAAATGTATTAGTGTATAAGGATGTTTGACGTTCTCTGGTATGCTATACGACATATCGTCAAATTATTATCAATATCAACCATGAACCAGGCCACCATACCCAAAAGTGAACAAGAATAAATGAATGTAAAGGCACCGGCTAAAGAGAACGCAAGCGTAATTTATTATCTTACGCCATCAACTAGTGATTCTTTGTAGGTACTTTGTACCTATGACGTCAGTAATTCTACTTTGTGTCCGGCGATGAAGCTTTTCGAAATAATTTGTGACTGATTTACAAGGTTGCACATCAAATCAAAAGCACCAGGTGGCAGCAGCCAGCAGGTACTATGTTGAACGTTTCTGCTTTAACACAATGACGTAATAAGATAGACACAGTCGTCACTCGTCATAATCATTAATAAGTGTCGTAGTAATGGAAGAAAGCACTCGCCAGTCGCCAGTCGCCACTCACTAATCAGTGAATGTTTGGGCAAAATTGAATGAATGAATTAAAAATCGAGTCAAGTCATTAGTTGTCAGTACTAAGTCGAGTCAAGAATTCAAGGTATTCACCTCGATACTGTATAACAATAATAACATACATTATTGATGATGTACTTTACATGTATGTCACTTGCAAAGTAGTGTTTCATATATTTAGCCTGCTATGCCGGATAAAAGTATGCCCCCGGTCACCGGTGACGTCATGGCAGATACCTGCGCAGCAGGGACGGTTCTACATTATATTTATGACCTTGGGTCGTATGTAGGAGGTAGTCATCCGGCGAATTGACCGAATCCAACCAAGGGGTGGTGATTACTGACTACTGAGTACTGAGTGGTGACTGGTGACGTCACTCATCCACATAATCCCTTGCCGTTGCCACTAGGCAGTAGGAACTAGGAACTATACAAATAAATAATAACTCGCAAGTCGCAATTTATATATATATATATATATATATATATATATATATATATATATATATATATATATATATATATATATATATATATATATATATATATATATATATATATATATATTTATTTATTTATTTATTCTTGCACAATTATACACAAATATATGTACAAATTACAATGTAAGCATGGCTGTGCTGAGGCCGATAATTAAAACGTCTTCCCATTGGCTAAGAGCCATGAGCCCATGACGTAATGATAGTCAACTGAAGTATGACGAAGACACATCTGTGATATGGCTGCGGCGGAATGCAAACATTGGCGAATATGCGTCATTTATTATACAATTTTCGAAATTTGTTGATACATATGTTCACGTGAGATGTGATCGTCATTCGTCACCATCACGATTGACCAGTATCAGTAACTTTAACAATAGATTTAACAAGTAACCGCCTTGTTGACTGTTGTGATCTGTAAATATCCATCTGCAGAGTCAGACCATTACGCCACGCAGGTTGAGGTAGGAAATCCTAGTTGATTGAAATCTGATGTTGATTTTTTCAGTGCTGTATATTCTGACAATTAGGTACATGGCTACAGCTAGTAATCGAATAGATTAATGTTAATAGTATTCTAGGTATTTACTGTGAACATAGTATCTTGTGGGATGTTATACTATTATTAATTAAGGAGGTTAACTTTTGAGAGACTGATGTCAGATGTGATCCAAGATTGTAATCAATGTTGGCTCATGAGCCATGCATGCATTGTGGTTTTACCATGGGATCCAATGGTATCCTTAAAACATGCTTGAATTATGTCGTGGGATCCACTGGGATCACAGAACAAACCTATTATTTTTGTCGTGGGATCCAAAGATCATAGATCAAACATTATCTTTTTGCCGTGGGATCCAATGGGATCATAGATCCAACCTTATATTTTGCCGTGGGATCAACCGGATCATGGATCTAACATTGTATTTTTGCCGTGGGATCCAATGGGATCATAGATCCAACCTTATATTTTTGTTGTGGGATCCACGGATCAAAGATCAAACATTGCATTTTTGTCGTGGGATCCAATGGAATCATAGATCCTTCCCTGGGATCCATGCACATGTACAGTTGACCCCTGACCGCCGCCGAGGTCGGATCAGTGCGTGATCGCTCCGCCCGCGCCCGACGGAACCGGTTTCCCGGTGTTTGTCTGGGTCTGTGTTAGCGAGCCCCAGCCCGGTGCACCCGTGAGCGAACCAGAGACCCAGTGCTGAGCAGTGGTGGCGGCGAGTGCAATTCAGGAGGCTGAAATTATGAACGAAGCTGACGTGAAGCGCGCTCTAATGGACGCCATGAAGGAGAGTCCCTTCCAAGAACTGATTAGAGAGCAGGTGAGAGCTGCGATTTCAGTAGCGGTCGCCGAGGCGGTGGCCGTCAAGGACGCTGAGATCAGCGAGCTCAAGGAGAAGTTCAACGAGGAGTATATCGAGCTCAAGGAGGAGTTGACGGAGACCAAAGCCCAGCTAAACACACTTGAGCAGTATTCAAGGCGCCTGTGTGTCAACGTCAGCGACATCCCGGAGGGCCCAAACGAGGATACAGACCAGCTGGTTGTGGACACTGCCAAGATGGCTGGAGTGACGGTGTCTCAACAAGACATCGACCGCTCACATCGGGTCGGCACCCCAAAGGCAGGCAAGACGCGCACAATCGTCATGTTCACCAGCTTCGCGAAGCGTCAAGAACTATACGACGCCAGGAAGAAGCTGAGACGCCCCGTCGCGTTCGAAGGCTCGACGGTGAGTGTCCAGACCGCCAGCAAGGTGTTTGTCTCAGACAATCTAACCCGAGACAATCAGTACATTCTGTACAAAGCCCGACAGTTCCGCAAGGAAGGCAAGATTTTTGCGGCTTGGTCTGATGTGGGCAAGCTCAAGGTTCGCCAGCAAGATAACTCGCCCACCAAGGTCATCCGATCCATCAGCGACCTTCTCAAGATCGTCGAGCCGAGATCTCGGCTGCCCGCGGCGGCTGCGGCGGCGGCGGTGGACCGGGACGGCTACACCATCGTGACGAGACAGCGGGCCGGTAGCCGGTCTACGGCTCGCCAGTAGGGCCGCTGCCGTCGCGCCTGCTTCCCCAGCGCCGGTTCTACCGTCCCTGCCACCAGTGCCAAGTAATCTGGAGCCGCCCCTGCCACCCCCAGCAGGTTGACCTGGAGCCGCCCATGCCAACCCGGCAAGTCGACCTGTAGCCGCCCCTGCCACCCCCGGCAAGTCGAACTGGAGCCGCCCTTGCCGCCCCCGACGAGTCGTCCGAGAGCCGCCCCTGCCCCCCCCCCCCCCCGGCAAGTTGACCTGGAGCCGCCCCTGCCACCCCCGGCCGGTCTCGGGACCCGAGCCTCCCTTCCACAGCACACCAATGTACCAGGTACTGTCAAACGAGGTTGGTTGGGTCGTGGGTCCTGTGCGGAGCCGTCGGTGCCGAGTGTGGAGTTAGTAAGTCCCGCGGTGGCGGAGACCGAACACTGCTGATGTGTCCCTCCCCTCCCCACGCCACCTTATTGTTAAACGCATTCGGTCCAAGCTAGCCTGTATTACGCTCTGTTCGTTGGGACGCTGCTGCCCTTTGTTGCAGTGTGTGGCGTAGGACGCCACCTCCTTGCGTTGAAGAGTGTGGGTTAATTGTTAAGACGCCACTATACCATTATATTACCGTGTTGTGCAATGTGCTGTATGGGTTAATACTCCGATATCCTGTGTTGTACTGTGTGCATCAGCCCAGTGGACAGCCACCTCCTCTGTATCTATGGGATGCCTGGGGTAGCTATGGGGTGGCTGGGGTGGCTGCGATGTTTTGTGTAACATAAGATGGTTTCCGTTATCCCCCCCCTACCCCGTGGGCTCGCGCCGCCGCGGCCGTGTGACGAGCGGAGGAGTGGCTGTCGTGTGACCTTGACCCAGCTTGTGGGTCGGCCGGGAACCTGGCCATCACCAGCTGTCAGTCGAGAACGCGCATGCGGGGCCAGCCGCGCGTGTTCCGTCCGCGGGGTGGGGTGGAGCGCCGGAGCGTGGTGGTGTTTTTTGCTAGACAGCTGGGGTCGCGGGGAGCTGCGAGTGTTTAACGGTTGCTACATGCGGTATATCGTGGTGTTGTTGGTTGACCTCTGGTTGGTTGTAGTTTATGTTTGCTGTTTCGTTGACCCCCAGTTGGCTGCAATCTGTCAACTATAGTTTGTTTTTGCTGCTGGTTGCCCTTTGGTTGGTTGTTGTCTGTGTTTATCGAGCTTGTTTGTCTTTCAGTTGATTTTGATGACATTGTCTGTTTTGTTTTGTTTCACTCTAGTCTCGAGTAAATTTTGTAAACTGTTTCTAACGTGCTCGCCGCCACCGCTGCCTGTTTGCCAGGCGTCCTGCTGACTCTGCTGCCGCCTCGCTGGGCTGCCCCGCTCACCCCGGTCTACGCACCCCGGCCTACGTCTTTTTACTTTACTCCAAATCACGGGCCTTCAGCCGACCGCGGCCGCCGCCGGGGCCTGTCCGCGCAGTAGAGAGAGAGAGATACATTTTTATTTCATTTTCGCTTTACACATCGGACGTACATGTTTGCGATTGGCGCACAAGCGCTCACAGGCACTTAAATCAGGCGCCGCTCGCTAGCGTGGCATACCCTCTCGCACAGAGCATTACACAGCATTACACCACATTCCGTTCACTAGACACCACACATCAACCACTCGAGGCTTTGCTCAGTCACCGGTCATTATCAATACTTACTCAAACGGGTATTTCTCCCGTGTCGGTTCATTAAACAACGTAAATATACTACTTATCATTAGCGGCATCGAGCCTAACCCAGGTCCAAGGTCCAAAACACACCACGTAAATGTGTCGCATATAAACATAAACAGCATTACTGCAAACAACAAGGTTGACGAACTTCGCCAATTTGTCGATGCAAATAAAATAGACATCCTCGCTTTGACAGAAACAAAACTCGATAGCTCGGTAGCAAACAGCTTATATTCAATCAGTGGATATCACACACCTTTCACAAGGCACAGAACAAGACACGGTGGAGGGGTGGCACTATATGTTAAAGCATCATTGCCCGTTCAAAGACTACATGACCTGGAGGGTAAAGACGAGGAATGGATTTGGGCAAAATTAAAGACGGGTGATTTCTCTTTGCTGATATGTTGTATATACCTTCCCCCAAATTTAACCGCGGACAGGCTGCAAACATTCACAGAAAACTTATCTGAATCAGTAAGCCTAGCGCAAGCTCACGCACCAACAGCTATACTGGTTCTCGGTGATTTCAATGCAGGAAATATATACCTAGACCAAGCTAAATTCTCACACAGCGGTGTAACGCCTTTCGACATCAAGCTAAATAATACCGCAAACACGTTGGGCCTACACCAGATAATGGACGAACCAACACGCATAGCACAAAATACTAGCAATCTTAGAGACCTCATATTCACCAGTAACAGGGAAGTAATTGTTCATAGTGGAACATTGTCATCTTTCGCAAACCTAGACCATTTTCCCATATTCGCAACGCTAAACCTGACAATTACGCTAGACCAGCGCGAAACATATATAGCTAGGGACTATTCAAAAATGAACACAGAACTTTTAACCCGGCTCCTACTTGACACAGACTGGACTGACATATTAGACAATGACATCGACACAGCAACAGACGAGTTCATCTCAGTCCTACACACCGCCGCCAAAGCATCCATTCCGACAAAAAATATAAAATTAAAATCAAACCAAAAACCATGGGTAACGCCAGAACTAAAGAAAAACATTCGAAAACGTGACCGCCTGTTTAAAATCGCAAAAAAATACACCGACCAATCATAACTGGTCAAGATGGAGACATCAAAGAAACACAGTTACATCTTTAAACGGACACTTAAAATCCGAGCACATGAAAAAGCAGGTAGACAAATTATTATCACAAAAACGATCCCTATAAATATCATCAAACCCTACGCACCATGACTGGACGCACACGCAACGACGCCATTCCACCACTCGAAGCACCTAACGGAGACGTAATAACGGAAGACTTTGACAAAGCGACATTACTAAACAACCACTTTGCCGCACAGTCGACACTAAACATACCTGACACACACCAGCCCCCTCGAAACCCTAGCACAACGCCAGTACCCATTCTTCACTCAGTCACTACAGACGAACATGAGGTTCTGAAAATTCTAAATTCGCTGAATCCCAACAAATCCACTGGCCCGGATGCTTTGCCCGTTAAATTCTTAAAAATAACAGCTCTCCTTAATGCCAAGCCCCTATCAGAACTATACAACAAATCGCTCTCTCTAGGAATATTTCCGAGCAAATTCAAGGAAGCGAATGTGAGACCAATCTATAAAAATAAGGGATCACCGTCAACTATGTGAATTATCGACCAATTAGCATTCTTTCCGTTCTCTCAAAAGTATTTGAAAAGGTTGTATACAAACAAATATACTCACACATCACCGAACACTCCCTACTCACTGACAAGCAAAGCGGGTACCGGAAACACCACAGCACAGAACAACAGCTATTATACCTCACGCACAACCTTTATAAATCACTGGATGCTGGGCGTGATTTTACTGCTGTCTATTTAGATATTTCAAAATATTTTGACAAAATTTGGCACAAAGGACTATTATACAAATGCAAACACGATTTCGGCATCTCAGGAACGGTTTTCGAGTGGTTAAAATCATACCTCAAAAATAGGAAACAACGGGTGCACATTAATGACACATTTTCGGGGACGCAAACAATTAACGCCGGATGCCCACAGGGCTCTGTGCTAGGTCCATTACTCGCACTCATCTATCTCGACGAACTTTCAAATAAGACGCAAAACGACGTATTATTTTTCGCTGACGACACAAGCCTATATGCCTCGCACACGACTGACCTTAGCACGACTCAAACCTCACTCCAACAAGACCTCGACGAAATTAGCAAATACGGTCGGGATTGGGCAATCACCTTTAACACCACCAAAACTATCCAGCAAACTTTTTCTCTCAAACGCGACCACCAGCCACCAATACTCACCTTTGGAGGAGATACAATTCCACTACACAATAGTCACAAACATTTGGGAATGACATTCTCCAAAGATCTGCGCTTTCACGAACACATAAATGAAGTTTGTCACAAAATAAATAAAACTCTTGGCCCGCTATTCCCTATCGCCAAATACTTGCCACGGCCCATTCTCGACCAAGTGTACAAGACTTAAGTCAGACCCCACTTTGACTACTGTGACACTATTTACGACGGACTCATAACTATACAGGACGCGACGAGACTAGAGACACTACAGAACAGAGCAGCCCGACTGACGACAGGAACCCTATTCAGGACACCTACGGACAAACTACAATCTGACTTAGGATGGGACAAACTAACAACCAGGCGACGTATTCACAGATTGACCCTCTATCACAAATTGCATGATCCCACGCATCACACACCTAACTACATTGTAGACATATTGCCGCGAACTCGTGCACAGGACACAAATCGAACACTACGAAACGCAACCACACATACACTAGGCTCGACCCATACTACCATGTACCAAAAATATTTTTATCACAACCGGAAAACACTGGAATCTTTTGTCTGACACCATGCGATGTCTTTCTTATGCTGCTTTCAAAAAGAGATCACACAGCAGCTGGGACTGCCCTCTCCACCAAAGTTTTTTTACTGAAGGATCTAAAAAAGGAAACATCTTACACACAAGACTGAGGGCAGAAATGTCTCACCTAAACTCGCACCTATTTAAAGTCCATAGAGCTGACTCACCCGCATGCGCCTGCGGCCATCCAGACGAAAACAATAAACATTTCATTCTGCATTGTCCATACTACACACATCAAAGAAACATACTTTTTGACAGCATCTCTCACGCACTGGAAATTCCCTTCGCACAAATCTCACCAAACATACAACTTGACACACTGCTGCGCGGTACGGACCTGGGCGCCGGCTGCGGTGGGGTGATCGCCCGGCATTTCCAAACATACCTGTTTAACTCGCATCGTTTTGACCTAGTCTACACCCCCACTTTGCCTGCGTGACCGGGGAGCGTGGTGGTTCCGTGGGGCGCGCGGGCGGTTAGCCGGCGCACTGTTTTGCCTGCACTGGTCGACTTCGTGGCGGTGGAACAGGATGACGTATTTGATTTGTTTATTAACAGAGCAGTGCCATGATTCAAGCACGATAGTGCTTTTGCACTGTTACTGACATATTTTTGCTTTATTTTGTATGTTTTAACAGCAATAAACTGATGATGATGATGACATGTCTGGTTATGACTGGCAATTTAATTAAAGAAGAGATCAATGCATATGTAGAATGTAAGCTCATTCACATTAAAAGGAATGTTTCACCTTTGTATTGGTTTTGAACTGAGATAGCCATTATCTTTGGCCGTTATTGAAATGTCGAAAATACTAAGGTCATTTTCCTCAAAACTTAGCCGTTTTTAAGCAATTTAATTTATAGTTTTCAAAATGGGGTCTAAGCTAGTTCCGCCGCTGATTAGCTGACAGCCACATTTTCAACCAATCTCACTTTGTCAGCCAATCAGCAGCGGTCTATAGCTCAATAATGACATCATCCCAAATTTAAAACTTAATTTGTATAAAGTTAAATGACTTTTCGACAGGAAAAATATCACCATCGTTTTCAGCAGCACTTACTTAATATTTTCGACTACAACCAGCGTATATTTGACAACTTTCAGAAAAGTGAAACATTCCCTTTAAGCATATACAATATACATTACACATGCCCCTAAACGGAATTATTTCAATTTAACACGCGCACTGCTGGGGGGGGGGGCAAAAATCCCCCACCAACCCCCCCCCCCCGCCGAGGATTTTCATGAATAGCGGGAAAACGGCGGCGCGCAACGCCATAACATTTGGCACAACTGTTTGGGCATCAATTACCCACATGGTGTACAATTTTGGACCTCGGGTCATATCAGGTCAGGTCATCAGGTCAATTCAAGTGACCCCACTACCAAAAAGTTTCCGCTAACAAAATACCGAAACTGGGCGCGATAATTATTGTCCTCGGTTGTGTGCATTGACACACAACACATGCATTCCGATTTCCCGAGGGGTGCACCTGGCAAGTGCACAGGGTATCCCGTTGAGCACCGTTCTGCCATATCAGGCGAACTACGCCTCCTAGAGCGCTGCAATTTGGTACAGTGGTACATGTATACACACCATGGTCATTGCAACTTACTTTGACCGCATCGAGGTAAAGACCTGTACGTGCGCCATGTACCCACTCATATGTAGGGGTATCTGTAGTGTTGTGGAAAATTGAACCATTAATAATTTATGGTTCATAAATAATTTATTGTGGAAAATTGAACCATTAACTTTGTTCCTTATTGTGCCTGTAGCCGGCCAATGATGTGTTCTAAACACCCTCAAGGTGGGTCACTGGCGGATCCAGCCTCTCCGTGTGAGTGTGTGTGTGTGGGGGCAAAGGGTACCCCGATTTTTTTTCCGACGGATTTGGGCCAGTCACATTATTTTGGAATTCGAGCTTAACAAATTCACTTTTAAAATCCACACAATGATTTTTTGATTTTTTTCCGAAAAAAGTTTTTTTTTCTTTTGGGGGTCAAAAACACAAAATTTCGAAAATCCGAGATAGCCATTTTGAAAAGAATGCCATTTAATTTATTTTGACATTTTTTCTTCATTTCGATTAAAAACTATAGTTTTTACGATTGTTAAAAAAATTGTAGTTTTTCCACCAAAAATGGCATGACATGACGTCATTAAAACGTCATTATCTACCAAAATACTACATCAATTTCATTGGAATTTGGTGAGGAGACGTATTATTGATGTAGCATAAGGTACTGCAAATTTGACGTTGATAATCAGGGAGGGGGGCAGATTCTGCCCCCCCCCCCCTCCCCTCCCCAGCGGGGCGCGGGTTAAGTGTCACCAGGGCAGATTGAATTGCATCAGGTGCGCTGTTTTGTCTATCATTGAAAGAAAGGGATACATACAAACTCCAAATTCGAGAAAAAGGCACTCGAGAAAAAACTTCCGTTTTCATGAAGTTTTCTCCTAGATCATTGTTTTACACGTTCGGTGCAGAGAACGCGCTGACTCTTTATTACTTGTATTCTTGTATCGAATTACTTCAATTCATCTTGTATCGAATGCCCCATACTTGTATCAAATGCTTGTATCGAATACTATACTTGTATCATACTTGTATCGAATGCCCCTTCCATATTCCTGTGTGTGCGGGGGGGGGGGGGCATTTGCCCTGATGGCCCCCTGGATCCGCCAGTGCCAGCAATTACCGCCTCTGCCAGACACTTAATGGAATTAATTTCCCCATTTTCCAAATTTGTATAAACAATTGCGAAAGTTGTGTGATGCCGAGCAGTTGCGCGAAATTGTATGTGTTTTTACTGAGGATAGCTGGATTTTGACTGCTGCAAAGACAATTGCAATGATTTTACGATAAATTTGGACCGCGGGGGGGGGGCATACTTGTATTGAATGTCCCCTCAGATACCTGGGGAGGGGGGGGGGGGGCATTTTCCCCTGATGCCCCCTGGATCCACCAGTGAGGTGGGATAGCGATTTAAATTTTGTGACAGGCGCTAGAGCGAGAAGTGTACTGAACCTCCATTCCGGAGAAATCATACAGGTTTTCGCAAATAGCGTTTTACCCAATACATATAAGTTAATAATGTTGACGTCATCGTGTTGGTCTCGTCAAGGCGCTTTGATTCATACTATTTTTGACCAGTTAGGTCATCTTAAAAATTTGACCTCAGGTCAAGGTCAAGTGGTAACCCAAGTAGGTCATGTTGCATATTGAGAGACGTGTCTCGACGACAGAAACACATTGGTGACGGTTTCACTTATCTATCTGCATTATGTCGAGAGATATAGACAAAGTGTTGGTGACCACGGATGACCTCAGCTGACACTGTAGGGATCACGGAACAACAATTGTATCTGACTGATCAATAATGACCTATGATAACATGATGCAGAAGCAATTGGACTGATATCATGCGTAACCTCGAAATAGGATACATTTGAATATTTTCCGATTTACTTATAATGGGTAGGTCAAGAAATTGACCCGAACTTTGGTCACTGATAAAAAAACGAGATTAATTGTGGGCACGTATGGCCTTATTAAATCCTGTAAGTTTGAAACCAATCGGCCAGAAACTGTGGCCGTGGTACGACGGCAAACTTCCAAGTCGGCTACAGTCGATACTACATTATTTCTCCGGAATGGAGGTTCAATAAATTTTTCGCTCTAGCGCCTGTTACAAGTTATCAATCGCTAACCCACCTTGAGGGTGTTTAAAACACATCATTGGCCGGCTACGGACACAATAAGGAAAAACAAATTAATGGTTCAATTTTCCACAATAACGCCTTACAGATACCCTTGCATATGAGGGGTACATGGCGCACGTGGGACAGACTACTGGACTGTGACGTAGACGAAGCAACTGACAATTTCACTGATGCCCTGATGACTGCAGCCAAAGCTTCAATTCCTCTCCGAACTATTTCACCCAAAGCAAATGACAAACCTTGGTTTACTTTAGAACTGAAATGCCAAATTCGTAAACGAGATAGACTGTTCAATATTGCGAGAAGGCGTAACACTGAATATGATTGGGAGCGTAAGAGGCAACAGCGAAACTTAACTACAGCAACCAATCAGAAACTTAAAAAATTGTCATACAAACACAAGTCATGAAACTTTTGGAGAATAAAAAAAATCCACGCACATATCATAACATCCTAAAAGACATTGGTAGGAAAGCAAATAGGAATATACCACCACTCTTCAGACAAGACGGCACACTAATTACTGACGATCTTGACAAAGCGACAATTCTTAACAGACACTTCGCTACTCAAACAAGACTAGACATACATGACAAACAAATACCTCCCATCAATCCTCCTGAATCCCTTATCCCCCCTTTAGCAGAGGTCCAAGTAAATGAACGAGAGGTTCTTTATCTTCTCTCAACTGTCTCGACGCTAATAAATCATCTGGACCTGACAAAATTCCAGCCAAATTTCTTAAGATGTGTGCCCTTCTAATCGATAATCCCCTGTCTAAGCTATTGCATAAATAACTTAACCCGCGCGGCGCTGGGGTCTCCATCCGAACGCCCGGTGCTGGGGGGGGGGGGGTAAATTTTACCCCCCCTCGTATCTTCCGAACCAATAACCGCAGCGAGACGCGCAAGGCGGCGATCGAAAGCTCTCAGTGAGAAGAATCTAACGCGTACCCGAAATTCTTAAAATAAGAATTTAAGGATTCGGGTTTTTGGGCTATACTTTCCATCCAAAGCCTTATATTGCAACTATTATCTCACAAAGTGCTCCCAACTGTATAATGCATCTCCTGCATAAGTAAAAGTGAAATTGTAAGCAAAGGTCAAGGTCAAGATTAGGTCACAAAAGGTCACAGGTCTACGAAAGCCATGCGACACATGTTGTATGGGTTATTTTACACGTATAATTCGAAAGAAGCAGCCATTTTTACAGCCTGACCCCATATAATGGTCCTCAGGTCAAGGTCAGGTCATAATAAGGACAATATTTTAAATTAATTAATCTAAATAAACATTGCATGTTTCTAGACTAGTTTTGTCTTAGAAATACAGTGGTGGCATGTATTTGTCTGTATCTGGTCAGTAAAAGCCAAAAAACGCAAATTCAAAAAATGACGTCATGAGTTACTTATACTTCGAGAGCTATGTCAGTCAAAAATAAAGATATTGCTTTGAAATTTGGTGTCAGCATCGTTCATACTCGGTTCTCTATTATTTCTTCCGTTTTTTTTTTAAAACTTTTGTGGAAATTCTTCCCAAAAAATCAGTGTTTTGCATTTTTGGGGGTCAAAAACCCAAAATGTTGAAAATCCGAGATAGACATTTTAAAGACAATGTTATTCTCTGTCTTTTGATGCCCTTTATTTGCGAGTTTCAATAACATGCTATGCTCTACGATTTTTCAAACATTTAACGTTTTTTTCACCAAAAATGACATGACATGACGTCACTAAAACGTCATTATCTCCCCAAAATTTTCACGAATTTCAACAAAATATTGGCAGAAGACGTAGAATTGATGCACCATAAGGTACCATAAGTTTCACTGTGATATCTTTAATAGTTTTCAAGTTATTGAGAAAATCCGGGGGGGGGGAAGTAAAATTTACCCCCCCAACGCCGCGCGGGTTAAGTCAGTAAATTCCCCACTTCTTGGAGAAAAAAAACATGCGTTACACCCATTTTTAAGCGCATATAAGCGCTAGCTCTGACCCAACGAATTACCGACAATAAGTCTTCTCCCAAACTTGTCAAAAATCTTGGAAAAACTAGTCTTCAATAAAATGTATGAACATCTAAATGACAATAATTGATAAATTGACAAACAAAGTGGGTATCGTCCTGGCCATGGTACGCATATCCAGCTACTATATTTCACTCATCAATTGTACACAGCATTGAATGAAAATCAACATTTTACTGCAGTCTTTCTTGATATTTCAAAATATTTTGACATTTGGCATGATGGGGTAATCGAGAAGTGTAAAATACAGTACAACATTTCGGAATCTCTCCTATCGTGGCTAAAATCATACCTAAAAGATCGTACACAAATAGTTCGCGTGGGAAACAGTTTATCTACCCCCGACAAAATGATGGCAGGCTGTCCTCAAGTTCGGTGCATGGACCTCTGCTAGCAATTATGTACCTCAATGACCTATCCAACAAAACTCAAAATGATGCCCTCTTCTATGCCAACGACACTTCTTTGTATTCATCTCACCCTCATGACAGCCAAGACCAGCCCCAGTAAATTTGTCTGGCAACACTTGCGCCGTGACGTCACCAATTATACAGCGAGCCGGCCTTAGCATGGTGGCCTTTGGGAAAATAGGTGGTACTCGGGTTGCAATTTCGAGCATTTCTAAAATAGTTCGTTTAGCAGATGATACATAAATATGATGCCAAAAGCCTTGCCTATTCCTATCTGGGTCGTTTTGGCAAAATTGAGTTCAATTTTTGCCTAACAAATTGTTTTATGGAACCCTGCACGATTTCCAATAGGGGTCACTTTCAGCTTATCTGACGGTAATAAGCGTCAGATTTCGCCTTTATTGACGGTGCGTCAATACCGCCAATCAGCGCACCCGCGGAAGCAGAGGTGCCATGCAGGCTTTTGTTACCATGGCAACCACCGCGACTCAACTAATCCAACAACTGGCAAACATGGTTGATTTCTTAGTATGAACTATGTTTGAAATATTCAATGTCTGCCTCACTATTTTGCAACAATTCAAATAAAATGGAAATTTAGTTCTGTTATTATTTCACTCTTTGAATTCAGTACGCCAGCATTTGTCTGTTTTTGTAAGAATATAATTGATACATTTTGATGCACTGGGAGTATACTAAAAACATGTGGTATAAAACCTAGAATCTAGTGAGGAATTGGTGACGTAGGAACGAGACAACCTGTTGTTCTATAGCCTTGGCCAAGACGACAGACAATCAATGCAAGACTTGCTGCCATCAGACGATATGGAGCGGACTGGGCCATAACTTGTAATGCACAGAAGACAATACGACTTACTTTCACAAACCGACATGACAGCCGACACTTTGCACTTTCTTTCGATGGGCAGGACATACCCACCGCGACAAGTCACAAACATCTTGGACTGACTTTATCCACCGACTTACACTTTCATCAGCACGTTAACACCATCACAAGGACAATGAACACCTTACTAGGACCCATCTATCCTGTAGCCAAATTTCTTTCCAGACCTATGCTCGACAATATATACACTACTTACATCAGACCGCACTTCGACTACTGTGACATCATCTATGACGGAAATCTGACTGACTGACGCAGCCCGACTTCAGACTCTCAAAACCGCTGTGCAAGACTAGTGACAGGAGCAATGTTTAGATCACCGACAACTGTACTACTTAATGACTTGGGGTGGGAACGACTGGCGACAAGACGACTTATTCATAAACTGCTATTCTTTCACAGACTATATTACAATCATCCCTCTTCCCTCTTACTTGACAGATGTACTGACACTAGGGAAGACGCAACTGGACTTAGACTACGGAATGCAAACCTTCTTTCCACCCTGCCATCACGTCTTACATCTTTCTATCGTTCTTACTTTCCTGCCACTATTCGGCAGTGGAATATACTCCCAGCAGCTCTACACAATATCCAGTCCCGCTCTGACTTTGGTCGTCAAGTCTGGCAGCGATTTGGGGCACCAGAGTCACCACCTTTACACTCATATGGCACACAAGTAGGCAACACACATCACACAAGACTTCGCATAGGATTAACAACACTGAACGCACATCTTTTCCAAATACAACACCACAACACACCAAGCTCATCGTGCAGTTGCGGGCACCATCACGAAGACACCAACCACTACATACTCTCTGGTGCCCCCTACACAACGCTCACCGAGTAGACCTATTTAACGCGATACAAATATTAATACCTTATTTCGATAAACTCTACTACAAGGAAAATTAACATTCTCCTTTTCGGCGAAAAGGAGAATGGTTGCTCGGCGGGCTGGTGGCGTGGTCGGCTCAGTCAGATTATCTGGTCATGCATATTCTTTTCAGCATTTTCGTTGTTACTCTCACGTCATTGCTTTGTTTGCCATTGCAATTTAGTTCCATGGAGAGGAACTTTAATTTAAGCGTTTACTTTTGCGCCAATCCAACACTGTTTCTTTCGATGTATATGTTTAGTTGATAATAAAACCAGTAAGGCGCCGTAGTCGACGATGAACGAGCGAGCGCGAAGGAAATATATGGCGAATTTCAACTCGATAGGGCAAGTAGTTACTGAGATACAAAAAAAGGTGCGCACGTGCAGAGGCACCCCACCCCCCGACTTGTGGGAAATTGGCGGCAGGAGGTCCCTAACCACACACCAAATTTGAACACAATAGGCTCAGCCGTTCCTGAGATATATAATAGGGTGTGCACGTGCGCGCGTGCAGAGGTACCCCACACATGACTTGTGGGAAGGCGGCGGCGAAGTGGGCCCTAACCACACACCAAATTTGAACACAATCGGCTAAGCCGTTCCTGAGATATAGAAAAGGGGTGTGCACGTGCGCACGTGCAGTCACACCACCCCGGACTTGTGAAAAAGTGGCGGCTGAGAGGTCCATAACCACACACCAAATTTGAACACAATCGGCCCAGCCGTTGCGTTTTTTTTTTGCGAGAAAACACTTTTCAACACCCCTCACGCGGCACGCGCCACGTCCAGTGGTAGTGACCCACATGAGTCGGCACCGGTCTCAAACAGGGTTGGTTGGATGGGGCTACTCAGCAAAGAAAACCGCTTGTCAATCGGACGTGCGGTTGCAGAGATATTAGCTTCTCAAAAGCGTCGCCACGGGCCGACCCGGGCCGCTCATATTCAGATTTTTCCCATATACCACGGAAGGACGAGCGAGCGCTTCGCGCTCGCTCGTAATGAACTATTTTCGTTTCATCCTGTGGCCAAACAAAGGGCTCAAACACAAAACAAATAAATGTCTGTGACGCGTAACTATGTTACATATATGCATGCAAAGTTTAGCCCGCACAGGTTGAAAGGTGCGTGCGGTGGGACGACTAATGCTTGTGGTCAATTTCTCACTTTCACTTTCTTAAAATCCTTACCTGAGGGATTATCTCGACAACGCCAAGCACCACGGCCACGCACTTTTTGCACAGGCATTATGAGTGTCACACCTCTCTTCAGTGCCACCAGCATCACCATGGGTACGCCATGTCACCGGTGGCGCCAGGCGCGTAACCACCACTGGGGTCACTTGGGATCAGTCCACAGTAACATTTTCCGATTTTAACAGTACGCCTATGGGCGTTGCATGGCAAGCATCGACTTCAAAGTGCCTTCGTCCCCACCTACTTTCGGAAGATGGTTACGTCTATGGGTGGCGCGTGCAAAAGTGGCCCCCCTACAATAGGCACCGTAAGGCTATCTTTAGGACGATATTGTGCAAAACTGAACCATTAACTTTGTTTTCCTTGTTTGGTCACAACCAGCCAATGATGTGTGCTAAACATCCAGGAAGTGGGTTTGGAATTGAAATCCGGCGACAGGCGCCACAGAAGAAAAAAAAATGCAGTGAACCTCCATTCCGGAGAAATGATGTTTTAGAAATGCTTGATTACGAGCAAGCGCGAAGCGCTCGCTCGTCCATCCGTGGTATATGGGGAAAATCTGTATATGAGCGGCCCGGCCCGGCCCGGCCCGTGGCGACGCTTTTGAGAAGCGTCGATCTCTGCAACCGCACGTCTGATTGACAAACGGTTTTTTTTTTTGCTGAGTAGCCCCATCCAACAAAACCTGTTTGAGACCGATGCCGACTCATGTGGGTCACTACCACGTGGCGCGTGCCGCGTGAGGGGTGTTGAAAAGTGTTTTCTCGCAAAAACTCCGCAACGGCTGGGCCGATTGTGTTCAAATTTGGTGTGTGGTCCTCTCATCCGCCACTTTTACACAAGTCAGGGGTCATAGACATAGACATAGACATATATTGCAACCATCCACAATAAACTTGTGGCTCTTACGGCCTCTCGTCAAAAAGATAAAACATACGAGGAGGGTGGTCCAAAACATGCACACACACACACACACGCACACATTCCATACATGCCTGTCGTATAAGATATAAGAAGACAAGCTCAACGCCGGCAGAACAGGTTCTCAGCCCAGGTCCCGGCATTTTTTTCCCCGGACCATAGCCATTTTATCATTTTATCATCATAGTTCCCCGGACTATAGCCATTTTCCGGGGTGGGGAAATTACTTCTGGCAATTTGCCAGGAAAAGAGTTACGTTAACCGGTTTATGTGACCCGGAGCTTGCTAGGGAGTAGGGTATCTATTTTACGTTAATGAAATGTTCAAAGTAAATATAATATATAGCCTTACGTTAAGTATTTCGTTCAAGGTCAAAAATAAGTAAAACACGAGACACACGTGCATACACATTTTATTACATACACTGATGAACACACATACACTTGTACACAATGTCAGTGTTGATGGAGCCGGGGTGCCATCATTGCCACAGCGGAAGACTGTTGCCAGTCTCCCTGGCTCCGGCGTCCCGGCGAGACCTGGTTGTGGTTTGTGTTTAGCTGGGGGAAAAGTCCTGAATAATAAAAAAACAGCGTCTAATGCAAAGGGGAAAAAACCTGCGCGGTGGGCCAAAAATGCGCAAGGCCAAAAACCCCTGTTATATTTGATTAACTAATCGTGTTTGGTAGAGAAAATCAAAGAGGAGGCCTATCAGTTCGGGATAATTATCACCTAGCAGCGTTTGGAGATTTAATGTGATACGATTTTGTTGCGCGTAATTAATAATTTCCTGGCGTTTGTCGTTGTGTACTGGGCAAGTAATAAGTAAGTGCTTAATTGTGTAGCGCGGATAACCTGGGCAATGTTGGCAATTTGGTGGCGGGAGATTCTCCATAATAGGAGATTCTCCATAAATGAGTAATTTTTGTATGTCCGAGGCGAAGGCGTGCTAATACTATTTCTTTTTCTCTACAATTCTGGTGACTAGATATAAAATGTTGGACTTTCGACTTAATCTGATAAAAAAGAAAATGCGGAGCGGCGTCCCACTCGCGCTGGCGCAATATGTTAAGTTGAGAATTAATATAATTTAAAACGTCTGTTACTGGACTTGGTAAATTATTTTCTGAAGGTAATTCTAGGCTCAATTTCGCTAGTCTGTCGGCTTCCTCGTTTCCCGGGATACCGGCGTGTCCTGGGATCCAGATAAATTTAATACTACTGTTTTTACTGTTTAAATACTTGATTAGCTGTCTAATTTTAAATACTATCGGATTTCTACAGTCACTAATCGAGGAACTGGCAGAGAGCGAGGCAGACGAGTCTGTGCAAATAACTACTTCCTTAAGTTTTTCTTTTCTGACATATATTAACGTTAATAAAATGGATGACAATTCCGCTGTGTATACACTATTTATGTCCGGAAGTCTAAAGCTGTTGCTAACTGTGTTTGTGTTTGTGAAGAATGCACCACCGGTTCGGCCGTCGCCACGTGAGCCGTCTGTGTATATGTATGTGTATGTGTTGTGTTGGGCTTTGTGTTCGTGGAAGAGTGCGTGTGTCTCTGCCGCCGTGACTGTGTTTTTGTTGTGTGTGAAGAGGCGGTGTGTGTCTGGTGTTGTGTCGAGCCAGTGAGGTGTGAGAGGTGGCGTTGGCATTGTGTTGATGTGTGGAATGTTGAATAGTGCGAGAGTTTGTCTGATTCTGTGACTGATGAGTGGGTGTCGTTTTTGTAGTAGTGTTTGTCGTCTTGTGGGTGCGGGGTGGTTTAAGATGTGGAATGTTGGGCGTGTAGGGTGTGAGCTTGCTCTGGCGTAGTATCTGAGTAGTGTGTATTTGCGTCGGCGGCAGAGTGTGGGGATGTTTGTGTCGATGTGTAAGTTTGTGGTGTTAGTGGTGCGACAGGCCCCAGTCACGATCCGCAAGGCAGTGTTCTGGACAGTTTGCAGTTTTTTAACTTGTTTAGAACATATATCATCAAATAAGAATGCGTTATATTCCAGGATTGGACGTAGTAGGGAAGTATATAACTGGAGGAGAGTGGCACGATCTGCGCCCCACTCTCGTCCAGCCAATTACTTCATAATGTTAATTCGTCGTGTACATCTCTGCACTAAATCATTAAAGTGTGAAATGAACGAGAGACGAGTGTCTAACGTTATTCCCAGGTGCTTGAATGATTTGACGAAAGGGATATTTTGATTGTTATATTTCAATGGAATGTAGGGTTCCACATATGCAGGTTTTTTCGAAAAAATTAGGGATGCGGATTTATTTGGTGAAATTTCAAGACCCCATTGGTCGCACCATAGCTTTATATCGATAAGTACTAGTTGTAAAATTGTACTGGCTTGATCGACGCTGGGGTGGGAGAACCACACCGCCAGATCATCCGCATACATTGAAAATTGGAGACCTTTGTCGATCTTATTAATATTACTGAAAATGTCGCTAATCATTATTAAAAATAGGGTTGGGGAGAGGACCAATCCCTGTGGGACACCGTGGTCCTGATTTTGATTTGGAGAATATGTGTTGCCGCACCTTACATTAAAAGTTCTGTTTTCTAAAAAGTTTTTGATAAATTTGGCGAGTCGACCTCGAATTCCGGCCTTATGGACCTTTACTAGAAGTGCAGTCTTATTGACTCTGTCAAACGCAGCTCTCAAATCAAGGAAGAGGGCAACTGTGACCTCTCTCTCTCGAAAGCCGCGCTGGACAGAGTCGATAAGACCAACTAAATTGTCCGCAGTGGATCGACCTGGTCGAAAACCACTTTGGTATGGGGAAAGTAAATTGTTTGATTCAATATGTGTCCTGATACGTCCATTAACCATGCGTTCGAATAGTTTACATGCGCAACTAGTTAGAGAAATAGGGCGATAGCTAGCGGGAGAAGATTTAGGTTTGCGAGGTTTAAGTATAGGAATTAGCGTACTACTATGCCAAGATTCAGGGAAAGTGCCATCAAACCACATGGTATTGAAAGCTGCTAGTAAGTTAGTGAGACCAGTCTCCGTCAAATTTTTAAAGAAGGAGTAGTCAATTCGATCTGGCCCTACGGAAGTTTTACCACATTTACCAATAGCGCATGTTAACTCTGAGTTGGTGAAAAGAGAGTTATAGATTTCTACGTTGTCAGAGTCAAAGTTAAGAGATTGAAATTGATCGTTAAGTTGGTTAGTAAAAGTTGTGTACATTGTTGTGTTGATGATATGTTAGCGTAGTGTTGTGCAAATTGTGTCGCCACCTCTAGGGGAAGCGTGTAAGATGTGTTGTGTATTTGTAAGTGTGGGATTTTGTATGCCGGTGGTCTTTTGTTTGAAAATGATCTAATTAATGTCCAAATTTTTTAAAAGGGAGGTAAATCGATTAAAGGTAGATGAGAATTCCTGCCAAGATTCTTTTTTTGTTAATGATTGTTTTTGCCTGAGAGCGGGCCCTCCGTACTTCGTTTTCGTTATCTGCGGTAATATGCGCTTGAAATTTTCTAAATGCTCTTTTCCGGAGGGCAACCGCTCTCTGGTATTCTGTGTTCCACCATGGGGCAGTACGCTGTCGCGGGTGGTGTTGTGTGTGTGTGTGTGTGTGTGTGTGTGTGTGTGTGTGTGTGTGTGTGTGTGTGTGTGTGTGTGTGTGTGTGTGGGATGTGTTGGTGAGCTGATGCGAGAATAGTGTTTAAAAATGTGTTAATGTCGGTCTGGGAGTCTGCGGGGTGATTAATGTCAATGTGTTTCTGAAAGGAGGACCAGTCTGCTTTGCGAAGGTTCCATCTAGGCAGGGAGTAAAAATTTGTTTGTCCTGAAGGGACTTGTAATTCTAAGTGAATTGGGAAATGATCGCTAAAAAGAGGATCAGATTGTACATTAAAAGTGAAAAGTGTCGCGATGCGTGGTGTGGTGAAGGCGAGGTCAATGGCGCTGTAAGTCACCTCGCCTCCTGAGTGGTGTACGTGTGTGGGGGATTGGTCGTTAAGAAATACCAAATTATGCCGGTCCAGTAGGTCCAGCACAATTTGACCTCTACGGGTGTCCAAGCGGCAACCCCATGTCCGACTATGAGCGTTGAAATCGCCCATAATCAAACACGGGGTGTTAATATTTGAAATAAGCTGGGAAAAAGAGCCAATGTCTAAGTCCTCAGTGGGACGAAAATAAATTGAAATTAAAGTAATTTCTAGCTGAGCGATTTTAATATTGACGCCGACTGCGTCTAAGGTTGTTTTAAGGTCTATTTGGTGATGCAAAAGGTTATTTGAGATGACCAAGGCCGAGCCGCCTCGGCGTGGCTTTGTATTTACGTTATGCGTATATATACTGTAACCTGGGATTTTGAAGGTGTATTTAATAAAATCGGCGTCAATAAAGTGGGTTTCCTGAACGGCGGCTGCTAACGGATTGTTATTCAATATATAGTGTTTGAATTGCCCCCAGTGAGACACCAGAGATCTAGTGTTCCACTGGAGGACAAATTCAGAATGGGAGGAAGCCATAATTATTTTTTACTGTCCAGGACGCGCCTCACTGCGGCCCTGGTGCGGCGGTGTTTGCCGAGAGCTGGGGATGGTTGTGGGATTTGGGTCGGTGGGTTGCATTTGCCATGCTGCCCGGCCGCGGGCGGCGTGTCGGCGGAACTTCCGGAGGAGTTTCCGTCCGACACGTCATCATTGCTGTGGTACAGCTCCGAGCCGTACCCGTGGCTGGCTAGCGATGGAGGACTTTGGGGGGGTCGGAGGACAGGGAGGATTCAGGAGAGGATGGTGACTTGGCCGCGTTGCAGGGCGGACCGGTCTCGTTGGGCAACTGCGCGTACAGTTTTTTTTTCTTTTTTTTCCCGGACCGGCCTATAGCCATATTCCGGGTGGGGAGTGACATCTGGCAATTTGCCAGGAAAAGAGTTACGTTATCCGGTTTATGTGACCCGGAGCAAACTAGGGACTAGGGCAGCTATTTTACGTTACTAGTTACGTTAACCGGTTTATTTGTACCCGGAAAAATTATTTGTTCAAAGTAAATATAATATCTAACATTACGTTAAGTATTTCGTTCAAGGTCAAAAATAAGTAAAACACGAGACACACATACATATATATTTGTATTACATACACACCCAGCTGGTGACAGGTCCTAGGTCGGTCTGGTCTGGTTGTGTGAGTGCTCGGAGTGTGCTCAACATAACTCGCCGCGGCCGGTCCCGCGGGGGTGCAATTCCCCGCCCAAAAGAATATACACTCCCGGGAACCGCGTGCAGCGAGCTATGTCGTGGTGCCTGAGCACACTCCAGATCAGATCTGGTGTGACAAATCTGATCCAGTGTGGTAGTGTGGGTGCTCCGAGTATGCTACAACTGCCGCGACACGGTCCTCAAGCGTGCGCGGAGTCATGTTGTACGAGCTGGTATTGAACACCTCGGGTGTGTGTGTGTGTGATAGCGTCTGTTGGTCAGTGCGATGCCGTGAGCGAGAGCCTAATCGCACTACCGGCCCCTGCACTGACCAGGGACCAAGCAATGAAGGTGTGGGGGTGTCATAGCAAGTGTTAGGTGATGCCTGCGACCACCTGCCTGGACCTGGATATAGAATAATACAGAGTATTATTGTGCAGTTTGGAAGAGTGTCAGTGTTGATGGAGCCGTGGCGGTGCCGTCATTGCCACAACGGGAGACTGTTGCCAGTCTCCCTGGCTCCGGCGCCTCGGCGAGACCTGGTTGTGGGGTGTATTTAGCTGGGCGAAAAGTCCTGAATAATAAAAAACCCAGCGTCTAGGCAAAGGGGAAAAAACCTGCGCGGTGGGCCAAAAATGCGCAAGGCCAAAAACCCCTGTTATATTTGATTAGCTAATCGTGTTTGGTAGAGATAATCTAAGAGGAGACCTATCAATTCAGGATAACTATCACCTAACAGTGTTTGAAGATTTAATGTGATGCCATTTTGTTGTGTGTAATTAATAATGTTCTGTCGTTTATCGTTGTGTACTGGGCAAGTAATAAGTAAGTGCTTGATTGTGTATCGCGGATAACCTGGGCAATGTTGGCAATTTGGTGGCGGGAGATTCTCCATAATATAATAATGAGTAATTTTTGTATGACCGAGACGGAGGCGCGCCAAAATTACCTCCTCTCTACAATTCTGGTGACTAGATATAAAATGTTGGACTTTTGGCTTAATTGGATAAAGATGAAAATGCGGAGCCGCGTCCCACTCGCTCTGGCGCAGTACGCTAAGTTGAGAATTAATATAATTTAACACGTCTGATACTGGGCTTGGAAGTTGGTTTACTGAAGGTAATTCTAGGCTCAATTTCGCAAGTCTGTCGGCTTCCTCGTTTCCCGGGATACCTGCGTGTCCTGGGATCCAGAGGAATTTAATACTATTGTTTTTACTATTTAAATACTTGATTAGTTGTCTGATTTTAAATACTATCGGGTTTCTACATTCACTAATCGAGGAAATAGCCGTGAGCGAGGCGGACGAGTCTGTGCAAATGACTACTTCCTTAAGTTTTTCTTTTCTGACGTATATTAATGCTAATAAAATGGCTGACAATTCCGCTGTGTATACGCTATTTATGTCGGGAAGTCTAAAGTTATTGCTAACTGTGTTTGTGTAAAATGCACCACCGGTTCGGCCTTCGCCCCGTGAACCGTCTGTGTATATGTATGTGTATGTGTTGTGTTGTGATTTGTGTTCGTGGAAGAGTGAGAGTGTTTCTGACGCGGTGACTGTGTTTTTGTTGTGTGTGAAGAGGCGGTGTGTGTCTGGTGTTGTGTCGAGCCAGTGAGGTGTGAGTGGTGGCGTTGGCATTGTGGTGATGTGAGCGATGTTGAATAGTGTGAGTGTTTGTCTGATTCTGTGACTGATAAGCGGGTGTCGTTTTTGTAGTAGTGTTTGTCGTCTAGTGGGTGCGGGGTGATTTAAAATGTGGAATGTTGGGCGTGTGGGGTGTGAACTTGCTCTGGCGTAGAATCTAAGTAGTGTGTATTTGCGTCGGCGGCAGAGTGTGGGAATGTTAGTGTCGATGTGTAAGTTTGTGGTGTTGGTGGTGCGGCAGGCTCCAGTCACGATGCGCAAGGCAGCGTTTTGGACAGTTTGCAATTTTTTAATTTGTTTGGAACATATGTCATCAAATAAGAATGCGTTATAATCCAGTACTGGGCGTATCAGGGAAGTATATAGTTGGAGGAGAGTGGCCCGATCTGCGCCCCACTCTCGACCAGCCAATGACTTCATAATATTAATTCGTCGCGTACATCTCTGCACTAAATCATTGAAGTGTGGGATGAACGAGAGACGTGTGTCTAGCGTTATTCCCAGGTACTTGAATGATTTGACGAAAGGGATAGTTTGATTTTTATATTTTAATGGAATGTAGGGTTCCACATATGCAGGTTTCTTTGAAAAAATTAGAGATGCAGATTTACTTGGAGAAATTTCCAGATCCCATTGGTCGCACCATACTTTTATATCAATGAGTACTAGTTGTAACATTTTGCTGGCTTGATCGACACTCGGGTGCGAGAACCACATCGCCAGGTCATCAGCGTACATTGAAAATTTGAGACCTTTGTCGATCTTATTAATATTACTGAAGATGTCGTTAATCATAATTAAAAATAGGGTCGGGGAGAGGACCGATCCCTGTGGTCACCGTGGTCCTGATTTTGATTTGGAGAATATGTGTTGCCGCACCTTACATTAAAAGTTCTATTTTCTAAAAAGTTTTGGATAAATTTGGCGAGTCGACCTCGAATTCCGGCCTTATGGACCTTTACTAGAAGTGCGGTTTTGTTGACTCTGTCAAACGCAGCTCTCAAATCAAGAAAGAGGGCAACTGTGACCTCTCTCCCTCGAAAGCCGCGCTGGACAGAGTCGATAAGACCAACTAAATTGTCCGCAGTGGAGCGACCAGGTCGAAAACCACTTTGGTGTGGGGAAAGTAAATTATTTGATTCAATGTATGTCCTGATGCGTCCATTAACCATGCGTTCGAATAGTTTACATGCACAACTGGTTAGAGAAATAGGGCGATAGCTAGCGGGAGAAGATTTGGGTTTGCGAGGTTTAATTATAGGAATTAGCGTACTATTATGCCAAGATTCAGGGAAAGTGCCATCAAACCACATGGTGTTGAAGGCTGTTAGTAAGTTGGTGAGACCAGTCTCTGTCAAGTTTTTAAAGAAAGAGTAATCAATTTGATCTGGCCCTACAGAAGTTTTACCACATTTACCGATAGCATACGTTAACTCGGAGTTGGTAAAAGGAGAGTTGTAGATTTCTACGTTATTAGAGTCAAAGCTAATAGATTGAAATTGATCGTTAAGTTGGTTAGTAAAAGTTGGTGTACATTGTTGGGTTGATGATATGCTAGCGTAGTGTTGTGCAAATTGTGTCGCCACCTCTAGGGGAAGCGTGTAAGATGTGTTGTGTATTTGTAAGTGTGGGATTTTGTATGGCGGTGGTCTTTTATTTGAAAACGATTTAATTAATGTCCAAATTTTTGAGAGGGAGGTAAATCGATTAAAGGTAGATGAGAATTCCTGCCAAGATTCTTTTTTTGCTTTGTCAATGATTGTTTTAGCCAAAGAGCGGGTTTTCCGTACTTCGTGCTCGTTTTCTGCAGTTATACAAGATTGAAATTTTCGAAATGCTCTTTTCCGGAGGGCAACAGCTCTTTGGCATTCTGTGTTCCACCACGGGGCAGTACGCTGCCTCGGGTGGTGTTGTGTGTGTGTGCGTGTGTGTGGGATGTGCTGGTGTGCTGATGCGAGAATAGTGTTTAAAAATGTGTTAATGTCGGTCTGGGAGTCTGCGGGGTGACTAGTGTCAATGTGTTTTTGAAAGGAGGACCAGTCGGCTTTGCGAAGGTTCCATCTAGGCAGAGAGTAAAAATTAGTCTGTCCTGAAGGGACTTGGAGTTCTAAGTGAATTGGGAAATGATCGCTAAAAAGAGGGTCAGATTGTGCGTTAAATGTAAAAAGAGTCGCGATGTGTGGTGTGGCGAAGGCGAGATCGATGGCGCTGTAAGTCACCTCGCCTCCTGAGTGGTGTACGTGTGTGGGCGATTGGTCGTTAAGGAAGACCAAATTATGCCGGGCCAGTAGGTCCAGCATAATTTGGCCTCGAAGAGAGTTCCGAAGGCAGCCCCACGCCCGACTATGCGCGTTGAAATCGCCCATAATCAGACATGGGGTGTTAATATTTGTAATAAGCTGAGAAAAAGAATCAATGTCTATGTCCTCCGTAGGACGGAAATAAATTGAGATGAGAGTTATTTCTAGCTGAGCGATTTTAATATTAACGCCGACTGCGTCTAAGGTTGTTTGAAGGTCGATTTGATGATGCAAAAGTTGGTTTGAAATAAGCAAAGCCGAGCCGCCTCGGCGCGGTGATGCATTTACGTTGTTTGTATAAAGGCTATAACCGTAGATTTTAAGAGTATAATTGTTAAAGTCGGCGTCAATAAAATGGGTTTCCTGAACAGCGGCTACTAACGGATTATTATTTAAGACGTAATGTTTGAATTGCCCCCAATGGGATATTAAAGATCTAACATTCCATTGGAGGACAAATTCTGGCTGGTTATTATTCATTTTTAGTCGCTGCTGTCCGGGCCGCGCCCTGCGGTCGCTCGGGTGTGCCTGGGTATGCGGGGCTTCGACCGTGACCGGGACCGGGCTGGCGGGGAGGGGGTCGGGCTCTCCTCAGTGGCCCGGGGGCGGGAGTGGGAGGAGGGGCGGGGGTGGGAGGAGGGGCGGGGTCGGGAGGAGGGGCGGGAGTGGGAGGAGGGGCGGGAGTGGGAGGAGGGGCGGGAGAGGGAGGAGGGGCGGGGTTGGGAGGAGGGGCGGGAGTGGGAGGAGGGACGGGAGTGGGAGGAGGGGCGGGAGAGGGAGGAGGGGCGGGAGCGCTGGTTCTGGCCGGCCTTCAGGGCGGCGGTCCGCAGGAGGGACTCGTCGTCGGACGACAGTTCCGAAGAACGACGGGTGGTCTCCCGGCGGGGGGAGGGTCCGTCCGAGGGAGCCGGGGTGGACTCGGCTGAGCGGCGGGGCGGGTCGGGCATGGGCGGGTAGCCGTACCTGGCGGGTCGGGGTCGGGGCAGGTCTGGCTGGGCAGCCTGCTGGTATGGGGTTGCCTGGGGCGGGGCTTGCGGACCGGTGGTCCGGTGGGGCGGGTCCTTGGCCAGCGGCGGCCAGGCGGCGGGGTTCAAGTTTGGGGAGAGCGTCGGGGGGGAAGCGGGCCTCTGTCGGTGTCCGTTCTCCGCCTCCACGAACGCCACCTGAGCCGGGCAGCGCCGATACCAGGCGGCGTGGGCGTCGCCGCATCCGGCGCAGCACTTAGCTGCGGCGGTGCACCCGTCTGTCGGGTGTTGCCCGGCACACCGACCACACGTGTGGCTGTGTGCCTTGCAGACGCCGTCGGTGTGGCCGAATCGCCAACACTTTCGGCACTGCCGGGGGGGGGGGGGGGGCGGATCCAGGGGCGTACGTCTACCCGAAGGTAGCCGCAGTACACCTGGCTGGGCAATGCTAGCCCGCCGAACCTCAGGCGTACCAGTGGGTTGGGCTGCTCTTGCCTCTGGGGCCTGAGCCGCACCACCTCCACTACGCCCTGCGGCTCGAGCTCCCAGAGGATCTCCTCCTCCGAGAGGCTAGCCACCTCAGGGCACCACATGAGGCCCTCCACCGAGTTTAGGTGGATGGGGGCCTCGACGTTCACCGCTACACCGATGAACGACGTGGTTGCCAGCAGGCGGACGTTCTGCTGTCCAGACAGGGTCTGGATCAGGAGAGCTCCTGACCGGATCATCCTGGCCTTTCCCACGTCCCCGCCACAGGTCGACAGTATCCAGCGCCTTATGGCGAAGGGGTTGGTCGACCCAAACGGAGCACCGTCGTCCCGCTTCATTAGCAGGAACGCCGGGCCGTCGGGGGTGCATGAGTCGGGCGGGAGCCTGGCCCCTGGACGGGGCGGGCTGGGCCCCTGAAGGGGGCGGGGCCCCTGAAGGGGGCGGGGCCCCTGAAGGGGGCGGGGAGGGGGGCCGTTTTTTTTTTCCCGGACCGGCCTATAGCCATATTCCGGGGAGGGGCAATGACCTCTGGCAATTTGCCAGGCAAAAAACTACGTTAACCGGTTTATGTGACCCGGAGCAAACTAGGGACTAGGGCAGCTATTTTACGTTACTAGTTACGTTAACCGGTTTATTTGTACCCGGAAAAATTATTTGTTCAAAGTAAATATAATATCTAACATTACGTTAAGTATTTCGTTCAAGGTCAAAAATAAGTAAAACACGAGACACACATACATACATATTTTTATTACATACACTTGAACAGTGTCAGTGTTGGTGGAGCCGTGGGGTGCCGTCGTTGCAACAGCGGGAGACTGTTGCCAGTCTCCCTAGCTCCGGCGCCTCGGCGAGACCTGGTTGTGGGGTGTGTTTAGCTGGGCGAAAAGTCCTGAATAATAAAAAACCCAGCGTCTATAGCAAAGGGGAAAAACCTGCGCGGTGGGCCAAAAATGCGCAAGGCAAAAAACCCCTGTTATATTTGTTTAGCTAAACGTGTTTGGTAGAGATAATCTAAGAGGGGACCTATCAATACAAGATTACTATCACCTAACAGTGTAAAAAGATTGACAGGGTGGATACTGCACCGCAGCGCAGTGGACACTGCACCGCGGCGCAGCATCGGCGTGTAATCTGGTTTGGCAGAGAGTCATGCCGCCGCCAACGCAAAATCGCACATCAGCCATCGGCGTCCCATCGCAGAAATCCCCGCCAAATCAGCCACGTCACGAACAGCCAAAGCACTAAACCGCTCGCCGCGCGGCCGAGATCCAGCAGGGGGCCCCCGTAACAACACACCGGCAGCCGACCCGCAACCCCACGTCGGCAGCAACATGATTTAGTATACTGCACCGCAGCGCAGCGGACACCACACCGCAGCGCAGTGGAGTGAGCACCGCACCGCAGCGCAGCGGCCACCACACCGCAGCGCAGCATCGGCATATGTTATCAGGGGCGGGTGTTCAACTACTCGGCTTTGGCAAGAGCAGAGCAGAGGGGAGAGGAGGGTTGGGAGGAGCATTACGTTAAGAGATGAACAACGAATTCCAATGGAACCTTTCGTTGCGCGACTGATTGGCAGGGAATCATGCCGCCGCCAACGCAAGACCGCACATCTACCATCGGCGTCCCATCGCAGAAATCCCCCGCCGAATCAGCCACGCAACGAATTTCGCCGCGCGGCCGAGATTCAGCAGGGGGCCCCCGTAACAAGACACCGGCAGCCAACACGTAACCCCACGTCGGCAGCAGCGTGATTTTAACATAATTTAACATGCTGCACCGCAGCGCAGCGGACACTGCACCGCAGCGCAGCAGCCACCACACCGCGGCGCAGCATCGGCGTGTGATCTGGTTTGGCAGGGAATCATGCCACCGCCAACGCAAAATCGCACATCAGCCATCGGCGTCCCATCGCAGAAATCCCCCGCCAAATCAGCCACGTCACGAACAGCACCGGCCATTCGCCGCGCGGCCGAGATCCAGCAGGGGGCCCCCGCAACAAGACACCGGCAGCCAACCCGCAACTCCCGCGTCAGCAGTAACCTGATTTAACAGTTAGTCAGGAAGTTATTTCTGACTGGTTTGGCAGGGAATCATGCCGCCGCCAACGCAAAACCGCACATCAACCATCGGCGTCCCATCGCAGAAATCCCCCGCCAAATCAGCCACGCAACGAACAGCCAAGCCATAACCATTCGCCGCGCTACCAATCCAGCAGGGGCCCCCGCGACAAGACACCGGCAGCCAACACACAACTCCCACGTCTGCAGCAGCACGATTTAACAGTTAGTCAGAAATAACTTAATGACGTATTTGTTGGAGGTGATTTATTGTTTCTTGTTCAACCGTCTCAAATTGCGGCGGTAGCGGTTACTTTCAGGGGGGCTGGGGCTACGAGGGAGCCGGGAAGGAGGGTGGGGGGAGGGGAGGGATGGCGGGGAGAGGCGGGCGGGCGGGGAGCTGGGGCGGGCGGGCGGGGAGCTGGGGCGGGAGGGCGGGGACTGGGCGGGGTTGCGGGCGACTTTCCGGGAGACGGCTCTCATGAGAGAGTCGTCCGAGGGGAGGTCCTCCGAGAATCGGCTCTCCGCTGGTGCTGGGGAGGCCGGGGAGGCGGGGCCTGAGTCGGTGTTCGACTCGGCTGGTTGGGCTGGGGAGCGCGGTGCCGGTGGATCAGCGGCAACGGCGCCTTCGAGGTCCGACAGAGATGCCTCGGGGAGCTGGGGTGGTGGTCGGGGGGTCTGTCGGTTGGGGGGTCTGGCGGGAGGCCGGTGGGGTGGGGGGGAGGTTCCGGGAGGTGGGAGGGGCGGCCAAGCGCCGGGGGCGAGACCTGGGCTGAGGGAGGTGGAGGGCGGGGCGTCCGGTGGGCGCCGACTGTCGACGCGCTTCAGGCGCTCTGTCTCGCGAGCGAGACCCCAGGCCAAACACCGGCGGTCCCAGGCCGGGTGGGCCTGGTCGCACGAGGCGCAGCGTGCTGCGCGCGTGCACCCTTCGGTGCCGTGCTCGCCAGCGCACCGACCACAGGTGGCGGTGCGCACCCGGCAGGTCCACTTGAGGTGGCCGTAGTGCCAGCACTGCTGACACTGCCGGGGGGCGGGATCCACTCCCTGACGGGGGCAGCCACGTACCCACAGTGGATGTGGGTCGGCAGCTCCTTGCCTCGGAAGCGGAGCCGAATCAGCGGGTTGGGCTGATCGGGTCGCCGCTTCGATGGCGACAGGCGAGTCACCTCGCACACCCCTTGGTGTGCGAGTTCCCGGAGTAGATCGTCCTCCGGGAGCTCGGCCACGTCCTGGGCACCATGCCAGACCCTCCACGGAGTTGAGGTGTGCCGGGGGCCTCCACGGCGACCCTCACTCCGATGAAGGTGGTCCGTCCCATGACACTGACGTTCTGTTGGGACGTCAGTGTCTCGATCAGGAGTGCTCCCGATCGAATGGGTTTGGCGCTGGCTACGTCGCCACAGATGGCGACCAGCCAGCGCCGGACCAGGAACGGGTTGACATTCCTAAATGGAATGCCATCCGCTCGCCACATAAGGAGGCAAGCGGGCCCGTCCGGGGGTGGGGTCGGGGGGGAGCCGTGCTCCGGGTCGGACCCTGGGAGGCCCCTGAGGGGAGCGGGGAGTGGGTCCGACCGGGGAGGTGCGACGTCGCGCACCGGGGGGGGGGCCCAGAGGGGGGTCGGAGGGTCGGGGGGACGGAGGGGCGGGGGGTGGGTCGGGGGGGTCGGGGGGACGGAGGGGCGGAGGGGCGGGGGGGGGGGTGGGTCGGGGGGATGGGAGTCCGGCAACGGCCGGGCCCCTGGACGGGGCGGGCGGGGCCCCTGAGGGGGGCTGGGAGGGGGACTGGGAGGGGGACTGAGCGGCGGGCGGGGGGCCCCAGTCCGACGGCGATATGGCCGGGTCGGGTCGGGGAGATGGTCGCCACCATATGGCCGGGTCGGGTCGGGGAGATGGTCGCCACCGGACCACCACAGCATGGTGGGCGGGTCGGGCAGGCGGGGGGGGACCGTCCAGGGGGGAACGCGGACGCGCTCCGGGGAACCCCGGAGGGGGGTCGTAGGGGCGGCGGGGCGGGGGGGTCGCCATGACCGGAGGAGGGAGGGGAAAGTTCAATTAATAGCCTAAGTTACGTTAACGTGGCACACACGGCAGAACGTGTTGCCAGCTGCAATTAATCTAAAGAATGAAGCGGGTTCTCTACCTTGCAAATTGTGGAAATTACGTTACCTACTTAAAAATATCTAAGGGCTACCTATCTAAGGGTCTAACGACCCTGCCACAAGCACGTGGACAGGGTCCCGCACCCGGAAGCGGTGGAGGGCTGGAGGAGAGAAGTCTGGAAGGCGTCCAAGGTCCGTTGTCGTTGAGATCGATGGAGGGGGGCCGTCCAGGGGGACGCGCGGTCGCGCGCCGGAAGACCCCAGAGGGGGGTCGGGCGGGTCGGGGGGCGGGGTTCCGGGGGGGTAGCCATCGTCGTGGCTCAGGAGGGGAAGGATGGGGGCTAACTATTTACGTTAATTGCCACACACGACAGAACGTGTTGGCAACTGCAAATTAACTTCTCAAGACTGGAGGGGACCTAAACCGTGGAGGAGGCCTATTGCCAATAAAAAATTTGTATCTTATGAGTCTACCTACTTAAAAATATCTAAAGTCTACCTATCTAAGGGTCTACAACCCTGCCACACGCACGTGGTCAGGGTTCCGCACCCGGAAGCGGTGGAGGGCTGGAGCAGGCTGGCTGGAGGCGTCTTCAGGTCCGATGTCGATGAAAGGATGTGCGCGTACAGCAGGCGACGGTGGCCGCACTGAAGCTGGCCCCGTCCGTCTCGGGATTCTGCGCGCGCAGCGGTGGTGAAGCCGCACCACGGCTCTGCTCAGCGGTGGACTCCGCCGAGGTCTCGTGACCTTGGACGGGGGGCTGCGAGACTGCGGGCAACAGCCAGCATCATGGTGACGTCATCGTCGGTGGAGGGTGCGGGAGATGGCTCCTGCACGGAGCGCTCCGGCTGGGAGGGTGGTGTCGGGGTTGGGTTCCGGGCGGCGGCCGGGCTGGTGAGGTCGTTGTAGGGCCGTCCCTTCTGGGGACCGTGACGCGCTCCCCTAGTGGGGGAGGGTGACCCGACTTTGAGCACCTGGGCATAGGTGACCGCTGGCCAGCTAGCCCGGGGCTGTGCTCCGCTTGGCTGAGCGAGCTGAGCAGGCTGGGCTGCCCGCTTGCGCTCCTCCATTTTTTCCCAGCTGGTGTTGCCAGACTGGGCAGTCTGCTCGAGGCTCCATGGCCTCCTTTGCAATTGGGGCACCGGTAGTCCTCTTCGGCTACCTCGCACTCCGTTGCCAGATGCCATCCGGAGCAATTCAGGCACCGGGGCTCTTTGGCATGGCAGGTGTGCTCGGTATGCCCGAATCGGGCTCACCGGCGACACTGCCTGGGCTTGGGGATCCATGGCTTGATCGGTAGGACTTCATAGCCTGCGGCTATGGAAAGGGGGCAGATCAGTCCCCTGAAGCGCAGCTTTATCAGGGAACTCTGCTTGCCGTTGTCGTTTGGTCGGAACCGCGTTACTTCGGTGACGCCCTGCGGACTTAGCTCGTAGAGGAGCTCTTCCTCTCCAAGCATGTGGAGCCCGGGGGCGTACAGGAGCGCCTGAACTGTGTTCATGCGATCCGCTGCCGTCGCGATGATGGGTAGGTCGAGAAAGGTATTCTGATCGAGCAGCTTTAGAGCTTGGGAACGATCCCTTACCTTGACGAGGAGTGCGCCAGACCGTATAGGGTTGGCGAACTCGACGTCTCCGATCAGGTGGGACAGAGCCCGCCTGATACGGAAGGGGCTGAGGCCCCCGAATGGTAGGTCACTCCGGAGTTTCAGCAGCACAAAGCTGCTGCCCTCCGGAATGTCAGCCGGCATGGATGGCTGCTGGTCGGCCTCGCGGTCGGGCGGGTGGGTTCGGGGTTCGCGTGGGCGAACGGATGCAATGGCCATATCGGGATCGGTTCGGGCTCAGAGTGAACCGGCCATCAGCTAAAAAACGCTGTGACCGGAACTGTGGATGGTCGGGAAATGTGTGTTGTTGGGCGGGAAATGTGTGTTTTGGTGTGAAATGAGTGTTGTAATGTGTGGTTTTGGTTGGCGGACCCGGTGGAGCGCGTTTGTGTTTTGGCGGGAAAAAGTGGGTGTTTTTGTTGGCGGACCCGGTGGGGGCGCTCTTGTGTTTTGGCGGGAGACTGAAGGTCAAGTGTTGGCGGGAAGTGAAGGTGAAGGCAAGTGAAGCTGAAGGCGGGTGGGTGTGAGGCTAGGTGAAGGCGGTGATAGTTAACCCGTAGAGATTTAAGAAAGAGTTAGAGAGAGAGAGAGAGAGAGAGAGAGAGAGAGAGAGAGAGAGAGAGAGAGAGAGAGAGAGAGAGAGAGAGAGAGAGAGAGAGAGAGAGAGAGAGAGAGAGAGAGAGAGAGAGAGAGAGAGTAGGGTAGCGTAGAATGGTGAAAAGAACTCCAGGCCGGCTAGTTAAGTGCCGCTGCCACCCC
>JAXIVJ010004454.1:0-82782 GCA_036785665.1 Chirona hameri | reverse complement strand
GTTACTCAAACGTTTTTACAAGATATCGATAGAAAGTTGCACACTCAATATCAAATACATTTTCACCACAACGTTCAGTCATGGTTCTTCCCACAAGAAACAGATCCATTACAAACACTCATAATCACTGTAGCTAAAGCAGTAATATACAGATCCCGCAACGCCGGTAAAAAACCTGAAACCACTCATATGATAAATTTATTAAAAATTGAAGCACAAAAAGAACAGCTTGCCAGCAGACTAAAAGACAAGATAGAGAGTTTTGCAAATAAATGGAAAACATTAAAGGTTATCCTCTCGTAATTAGTAAATTATTCAATGCGTTACGCACTCGTCGCTGACGCCAATGCACATGAACACACACACACAACACACACAACACACACACACACACACACACACACACACACACACACACACACACACACACACACACACACACACACACACACACACACACACACACACACACACACACACACACACACACACACACACACACACACACACACACACGCACACGCACACGCACACGCACACGCACACGCACACGCACACGCACACGCACACGCACACGCACACGCACACGCACACGCACACGCACACGCACACACCTCATTTGCACATGTACTGGACTGCGATGTAAGCGAGAAGTTTATTGTCTAGACAGGCTAAAGTGGTGTGTGCCAGAGTGAGACGTGAGCCGTAGCGAGACGGCTGTATGATGTATGACCATGTGAGTGCGACAATGTGCAATGTTATTTGTATTGATGTGTTTGTTTTTTGTGTGAATAAATTAGCCCTTCGGTGGGACAAACGAGAAAAAAAAACACCGCTACCACCCGACCAAGCGGATCTGGTGAGGTACCATCTTGTCCTGCCTCCGGCACCAGCTGAGCCGGACCGTCACCATCTCCACCGCCAGCAGGAGCACGCCGGCCACGTATCCGTACAGCAGAAACATGAACGCCGACTGGACCTGCTCCACCGTCAGCGCCATGACTCGCTGCTGGGCGCACAGCTCCGGCCGCCTTCTGCACGCCTTCTGCATCTCTAGCCTCGCCTTCTGCGCCTTCTCCCGCTCCACATCCGCCATCCACTTGTCAACCAGCCCGAACTGCCGCATCAGTTGCACCCGCCGGTTCATCTCGTCCGCGTACGGCGTGTTCTTCTGCTGAGCCCACGCCACGTTCGATGGGAAGAACTTCTCGCGGCCGATGTGCATGTGCGCCGGAGTGACCTCGCCGTGCGTGGCCGTGATGGTGTCGTAGAGGAGGCTCTTGGCGCCGGGGAGTCTCCTCGAGCAGCGCTAGACGCCGGTGTGTGGTGGTTAACTCGCGAAAGGCTTGCGCGTTGTCTCCGCGGATCCAGCGCTGCTTCAGACGCTGGAAAAGCGTCGTCGTCTGCGCGTTCATCCAGTCGGTGTAGGTGCCGTAGCCGGCGTGGGTCACCACGTCGTACTGGTTGTCCACCAGGTCCTGTGGGGGTGGAGTCGTTGCCGTCAGCGGGGGTGTACGATGAACGGTCAGGCGACACTGGGATGTGGACGGCACGACCCTCCGATGACAGGAGGGTGGCGGCAATGCGGAGGCATTCGACAGGTAGGCTCTCTGGTGACTATGCATTGCTTGGAGATCGTTTCGAAATGATGTTCCTTTAATAATAACATCTTTGGCGGGCAACCATCACTCGCTATCAACATAATACAACTCGTATATTGGAAACGAAGTCTTGGGGTATTGCTTAACCAACCGCCAAGTTCTTACCACATCGTCGATGTCTTATTAGCTAATGATACTCATTAATTAAGAAATTAGTGCCGTAAGCACGCAGCGAAGTTGGCTACGACTGATCAACATGTCAAGCGTATTTGTCAGAAAGTTCCCCGAACTCACCCGCTTTGGTCCGGTGCTGTTTTGGCCGCACCCGAACCATCTCGAAAGCCCCGCCCACCCGCGGACCGTACCTGGAACGTCTCCGGCGCCCAGGAGTCGGGCGGCCGCATCAAGTTCGAGATCAGCTTCGAAGTGTAGGCAGTGCGCGTCACGATGCTCGATATGAGCCACGTGCCGACGATCAGCCCCACGGCGAAACTCATCCGACCGAACATGACGCGGCCCCAGTTGATGTCCTGCGCGGTCAGCACGCGGTAGGCGTCCTCCAGCTCTGATACGAGGTGGCACAGCTGGCGCCGGCCGCCGCCCAGCAGCCGTTTGGCGAAGAAGATGCTGACGGATGTCAGCAGGAGACCGGCCACGATCAGCAGCCAGACGAGCGGCGACAGCATACGCGTGAGGTCGCTGCTGACGCCGAGTTGCACCGGTCGTGTGATGATGTTGACGTAGACGAGCGCGAACTCCTGCGCGAAATCGACCACGGTGCGCCGCTTGGCCGTGACGAATAGACCGCCGATGGCGAAGTCGGCCTCGCCGCGCGCCACTTCGCCGACCATGCCTTTCCAGATGCCACCCTCCTCGTGGCCCCAGCTACCGTCCGGACCGCGCAGGTACATAGGGCGGAAGTTGAGTCGCGTCGCCAGGTTCTCAATCAGCAACTTGGGCGGCGTGTCCAGCGCAGAGGACGCACACCCGGCCGTTCTGCTGGTGGCACTCGAAGAACGGGTTGTAGTTCTCGAAGAGGAAGGTTACGGTGCGGCCGCCGAGATCGGCGCGCGTGAGGAGGGTGGACGCGTTACGGAGGTGCAGCTTGCCGCGGACGGTGTAGATCCTCTGGCGCAGCAGCGCGCCATCATGCCGCCGCTGGGTGACGAAGCGGGTCCGGTTGGCCCCGCGCTCCACGCAGCTCGGGTACATCACCTTGCCAAATAGTGGGAAGTGCAGCGTGCGCGCGCACGAATCGGCTGGGATGACGACCGTTTCGCCGGCGGCCCAGTGGCTGTGGAGGTGGTCCCGCGCGCGCGGTAGACAGCGCCGGTCCTGCAGGAGGAGCAGACGCAGGCCGCGCTGACGGCCGAACAGAAACTGCACCACCTCGGCGTCGCACGGGAAGCAGGTGACCAGCCGGAGACCGGACGGCCAGTCGAGCTGGCGCAGCTCGGCGTCCAGCTCGCCGGCCGCGCCGCAGCTCAGCACCAGCAGCTCCGAGGAGGAGAGCTTTACCAGTCTACGCAGTAGCCGAACCACGGGAGTCACCAGCACCGGTCTCGAAGCAGGCTCCAGCGATGCCTGCTTTGCCGTCTCTGACGTCGACGGCAGCGGAGGTTCTGGCGTCGGCGATGACGAAAGCTCTGATGTCGGTCGGACAGCTGTCTCCTGATCAACAGGAGCCTGCTCTAGCTGTTGTCCAGCAGTGAAGCTGATGATGAGCAGCAGTATGCCCAGCGCTGGCAGCGCAAGGGGCCGACCGCTGCTGCGGAAGGCGGGGCAACGCATGGCGGGTCGACCAGCCGACTGCGACTGGCCGCCGCCGTCGAGCAGCATGCTTTTGTAAGGCGCCGCCGCCGGCCGCCTCCCCCGGGGTGACCATCGACCGATGGTGAGGACAAACAGGCGATAGCATTGTTCAACAGTCGGGCGAGGACGCTACAAATATAGGAAAGTGTTTCCAGTGTCCCAAATTTGTCGATTTGGGTGGGAAATGACACCCAAATGTGAATAATTTTCCACTCTCACTCCCCATTTTAGTTGAGTGATTTTGTTCACTCCCAAATTATGAATTGTGATATTAGCCGTTTTCACGAAGAATTATTGCGCTGAGAAGATTCTGAAACATTTCTGAAAAGTTTTTTAAAGTTTTGGTAGTAAGTCTTACTTAGTATATTATACATTCCAAGAAATGAATTACTGATTTAGGCGATATTATCACAATTCAATAGTTATGGAAACATGTATTGAGCTCATAACAAGTTAACCCTATTCCCTGCGGGCGGCCAACATTACGTTAACCTGCGGGGCGGCAGATTCTGCCCCTCCCCAAAGATCTCGAGAACCGCTCGGTCGATTTCGATGGGAAAACGGCATTCCATTCGTCATGACAAGATCTTTCTTTTAGGGGCCCAAAATGGATTTTTTTCTTTCAAAAATGGGGCGCCAGGGGGCAACAAATACTACAATTTTGGGTGTTTTTTGAAAGGTCATTGCGGCGATGTGGTCTGACCGATGTCATGCCCCAAACGTTTTTGAGCTTCAAATGTACTGGTCTTCAATATATTGAAAGATAACCAAAATACAATATCATAGGCGTATTCAGGGGATGTAAAATGGGGACATTTTCTGATAACAAATTTGCGCTGTTCGTGATTGTTTGGGACATGAACGTCACATGTGGGCATTACTTGCTGTAATTTGTTAAATTTAATATATTGCGCATAGGCGGATCCAGGAAAACAACGTGGGGTCAACATGCGAGTAACACTTTTTATCTTCTTACTAATTTGAAGTTGGACCTAATTTGAGGGAGGGTTTTGCCTCCCAATTTGTGTACCTAAGTGCGCCTCTGCCAACAAACATGTACAATCCCAGTATGTATGATGCATATTGCATTGCAAATGTTTCTGACGCATTTATTGCACCGCAAACTACGAAGTAAGTATGCGCCGCACAACCGCATTTGTAACACCCTCCCAAAAACAGCAGCCTGGCACTGCCTCTGCTAACCCGATTTTTTCAAAATTTTGACACAACACGTGCCATTCTAAGTTGGGAAGTCACAAAGTTTCAAGACGCCAGGCCTAACGGTTTAGAAGCGGCGAGTGAAAACCACGGGGAATAGGGTTAACAAGCGGTCCCGCTTGCTTCGCTGCGCGAAGAGGCGACGCCGTTGGCGTCGGTGGTGCCGTTAACTTACGCCGACCAAAACAGGATTACAGCGTTTTATGTATTTAGCGGCCCCGCTCATCTGAGGTGCCTGGAACCAATAGCATCGAGCTAATGCTAAAAGCTTTTTCGAGCGACGGCTATTTGGATCGGATTTATCATTGCGAGAGAAGGAAAACGTGCCCTGGCGCGTGCTGTGACCGACACCGGCATCGGATCGACTTGACTTTTTGCCGTGTATCGTCACAAAGCTTGAAGCTGTTATGTGTGCAAATTTCACCGTCATCAGTGCTGCCGTCTGTGCTGTGCGTGTGGCTAAAGAAATAAGGACACACAGACAGACAGACAACAGACGTACGGCTATAAAATTAGTGATATAGACAAGCGGTCCCCGCTTGCTTCGCTGCGCGAAGAGGCGACTCCGTTAGCGTCGGTGGTGCCATTAAGTTATTTGGGGTTACACCGAATAGTTGGCAAATTGCATTTATCAACCTGTAATCCGTCAAACGGAAGTCGCATTCGGCTGTCCTGGCCGCCGCCATCTGCTCAGCATTGGCAGCACGCCGCTCCACTCTCTGCTGGTCGTCTTCGGCTTCCGTGACCGCCGCCATCCGCGCAGCGTTGGCGGAAAGACGCTGACGGCGCTGGTCATCCGTCTCCTGTTGCCTTGCCAGCCTATGGCGTTCTGTGTTTTCTTGCTGGTTGTAGCTTGCTGTTGCTGATTGTAGCTGATGCCTGCTGGCCTGCTCCATCGTCTGTGCGTTGTTGTGTTCGTTGTCGATAAGCTTCGGCTTTCTTGCGCTTTAGCGTTTTTGCAGATAGCGGCATTCAAAAATGTTGCTACATCGTGACGTCTATCTACATGCAATCAATGTTACATACCTCCAAGGCTGAAAAACAACTTGATTTTGTTGCTTAAATCGACAAACTCCAAGGCTATAAAACCAGTAAGGCGCCGTAGTCGGCGATGAACGAGCGAGCGCAAACGAAATGTATGGTGAATTTCAACTCGATGGGGCAAGTAGTTTCTGAGATACAAAAAAGGGTGAGCTGTGAGCACGTGCGCACGTGCAGAGGCACCACACCCCTGACTTATGGGAAATTGGCGGCTGAGAGGTCCCTAACCACACACCAAATTAGAGCACAATTGGTTAAGCCGCTCCTGAGATATAGAATAGGGGTGTGCACGTGCGCACGTGCAGTCACTCCACGCCTGACTTGTGGGAAAGTGGCGGCTGAGGGGTCCCTAACCACACACCAAATTCGAACACAATCGGCTCAGCCGTTCCTGAGATATAGAATAGGGGTGTGCACGCGCGCACGTGCAGAGGCAACCCACCCCTGACTTGTGGAAAGGTGGCGACTGAGATGTCCCTAACCACACACCAAATTTAAACACAATCGGCTCAGCCGTTCCTGACGTACTCCCTTTTGGCGGATTCGAGAAAGGAGATCAGGAACAATTTAATCAAACTTAATTTTTATGTTGGTATGTATGGAGGCCTGACAATTTGTATGGAGGACTGCAACTAAAAGGACTAAAAGGACTAAAAGGACTAAAAGGACTAAAAGGACTATGTGTTACTACCATGTGTACTCCCGTACCGTTTCATATTTCAAACCTGGCTTTACCAGAGCGCGCCCGCTCGGTCATCGCCCACAAAGGCGTTTTACTGGTAATAACTTATACATATGCAGGCACGTAGCCAGGATTTCGTCCAGGGAGGGGCGGCGCCTCGAAAGGGCCCCTTCCCGAGCGTTGAAAGGGCCCCTTCCCAAGCGTTGAAAGGCCCCCCCCCCCAAAAAAAAAACATGAAAAGGCACGTTACAAGGCTCGAAAATGCAATATGGCAGGTATGGTATGGACCATACCAACGTTTAGGAGCTGGAGTTAGCAAACTGCCACATCAACTTTAGAACCAGCGACACGAATTTGTAATCAGCTATACTAACTTGGAATATTTTTGTTGAGCTCAAGACCTGGAACCCTTAAACAAATTGCGCAACGGAGCGGCGCGAAAATTTTGAGTGTTATTCCCTGTACAACTGTATTCTTACTGCTGAAAGGCCCAAGGTCCCTTCAGATCGTCTAGGGGCCCCTCTGACCTTTTCTACGCCCTTCCGACCTGTTCAGGGACTCATCTGGGATCCGCGAAGCGAAAAGACATGATGTGGGATGGAGATATATATAATACAAAGAGGGCTTACTCTACAGGAAAAAATACAATCGGATCTTTCGGGTATATTGTAGCACCCTGACGAAGGGTGTTACAATATACCCGAAAGCTCCGCTTTTAATATTTTGTATTGTGGAATAAGTCCTCTTTGTATTTAATCTTCATCTGGGATCTCTACGTGCTTTGACCCTTCCGGCCTCACCAGAGACTCCTCTGACCTTACAAGAAGCCCCTCTTGTGTGTCAAGGGGCCCATTCGGCCTGTACAGAGGTCCTTCCGACCTGGTCAGGGACTTGTCGCCCTGCCGACATGCTCAGGGGCAGGGACGGCGGATTGCGGGGCGTAGGGTACCCAAAATCCCCCTCAAATGAAAATCCTGGGGAGGGGAAGGGTCATGTTGCCCCCAGATTGAGCAGGCTAAAATATGGGGGGGGGGGGGCAAAGCTACCCTTTGCCCCCCAGGATTTTCGACTGGGGGGCATTTTGGGTACCCTGCCCCCGCAATCCGCCGCCCCTGCTCAGGGGCCCCTCCGACCTGCCCAGGGGCCCCTCCAGTCTGGCTAGGAACTCATCCGGCATGTTCAGGAGGCCTTCCGACCGGCCCAGGGACCCTTTCGGTCTAGCCAGGGGCCCCTCTGACTTGCCCAGGAGCCCCTCCGATCGGCCCAGCGACTCTTCTGGTCGGCCTGCGCTGGCTGCTTTGTCACCCTGCCGACATGCTCAAGGGGCCCTCCGACCTGCCCTGGAGCCCCTCCGTGCTGGCCAGGGGCCACTTCGGCATGTTCAGGGGCCCTTCTCACCCGTCCAGGGGTCCTTTCGGTCTGGTCAGGGGCCCCTCCGATCTGCACAGTGGCCCTTTTAACTTTCCAGGGGCCATCTGGTCTCTCCAGGGGCCCTTTAACCTTATAAGGGGCCCTTCCGACCTAGCAAGGGACTGCACTGGCTGCTGTGTCGCCTTGCGACATGATCCGAGGGCACTCCGACCTGCCCTGGGGCCCCTCCGTGCTGGCTAGGGGCTCATTCGGCATGTTCAGGGGCCCTTCTGACCCACCTAGGTGCCCTTTCGGTCTGGTCAGGGCCCCTCTGACCTGCACAGGAGCCCCTCCGATCGGCCCAGCGACTCTTCTGGTCGGTCCGGTCTGCGCTGGCTGCTTTGTCACCCTGCCGACATGCTCAATGGGCCCTCCGACCTGCCCTGGAGCCCCTCCGTGCTGGCCAGGGGCCACTTCGGCATGTTCAGGGGCCCTTCTCACCCGCCCAGGGGTCCTTTCTGTCTGGTCAGGGCCCCTCTGACCTGCACAGGGGCCCTCTTAACTTCCCAGGGGCCCTCTGCTCTGTTCAGGGGCCCTCCAACCTGCTCAGGGGCCCTTATGACCTGGCAAAGGACTGCGCTGGCCGCTTTGTCGCCCTGTCGACATGCTCAGGGGCCTCTCAACCTGCCCAGGAGCCCCTCTGTGCTGGCTAGGGGCCCATTCGACGTGTTCAGGGGGCCCATTCGACGTGCTCAGGGGGCCCTCTAACCCGCTCAGGGGCCCTTTCGGTCTGGCCAGGGGCCCCTCTGACATGCACAGGGCTCTTTTGAACGTCCAAGGGGCCCTCTGGTCTTTCAGAGAGGGCCCTGGTGGCCCTATAGGGCCTCTGAAGTCCTCTAAACTCTCCAAAGACCACGCTTCGTGTAGTAAAGAGCCTATGATACCGCGCTTCGCGCGGTCTTGTCGGCCCTTTTCGGCGCGCTGCGCGCGCCGAAAAGGGCCCTCGCGCGCCAAAAAAGGCCCTCCTGGCCTCCAGGGGGGGGGGGGGGGGGGGCGGCCGCCCCCGCCGCCCTCCCCTTGGCTACGTGCCTGTACATATGTACCGAACTGTAACAAACAACTGGTAACAGTGCAAATGGTTTGAAAGTGCAGCAAGAGGTAGAACGACTTTTCCGCGCATAAATGGCCCCTGTGGATCTGGAGAAGCCTGTGATAGATGGCTTGGGGAGATGGTCCTGGCCTGTTCCGCACTATTAGCTCCTCGGTCCAGCAAGCTGGGCACCGCCGGAACAGCTTCCGGGTGCACCCGGAAGCTGTTCCGGCGGTGCCCAGCCGCTTGTTAACGCGGAAATCGCCACCCGGGTGGCGATTTCCGCGTCTTTGCGTTCGCGTCGCCTTTTTGGAACTCGGAAGACTAGCTAAAAATGAAGCCCGCTTGGAAGTTAATATTTTATGAAGGGAGTGGGCCCTGGCGCCAGCAATTACCGCCAAGGAGAGCCTCTGCCAGACACTTAACCCGCGCGGCGCTGGGGTCTCCAGCCGAACGCGCGGCGCTGGGAGAGGTTGGGGTAAATTGTACCCCCCCCCCGTATCTTTCGAACCAATGACCGCAGCGAGACGCGCAAGGCGGCGATCGAAAGCTCTCAGTGAGAAGAATCTAACGCATACCCGAAATTCTTAACATAAGGTAACATGTCAGGTCACGGTTAAGTTAAGTGCCAAAATTGAAGTATTTGGGTTTTGCGCTATACTTTCCATCCAAAGTCTTAAGCCCAGGCTACACTATGCGTGATCGTTCCGGAAAGAACGCACGGTTTTTGCAAGTTTGCGTCTTTTGCGTACCGTTGTTTGCAAGTTTGCGTGTTTTGCTTGGCGGACGTCCGGGATTTGCGTAGTATAGTGTTGAAATGGTAATGAAACTTATCCTCTTGATGAATCTTTTGATGAATACGCATCAGTGCTTGAGTGCTCATGCTTAAAAGTAGTCGGGGTTTTCACGTGGGTCAATACTCAATAGTTTAGGCTCCTGAGGTCACGATGGCATTTTATTTAACAAAAAATCGTGAATAACTTTTTATCGGTTGAACATAGAGCAATAATGTTGACACCATCGCGTTTGTCTCGTCAATACGGTTTGAAAAATATTAATGGTGTCCTGGTTAGGCCAACTTCAAAATTTGACCTCAGGTCAGGGTCATTTGGTGACCCAGGTATGCCATATTGCATTTAGGGTGATACATCTGAACGAGACAAACACATTGACGCCATTCGCACGTCTCTATCTATATTATATCAATAGTTATTGACAAAACAGATTGCCGGCGATGCGCCACCAACTGTCTCAGACTACGCAATCTTGCAAAAACCGGAAAAAGTTCAAAACTCTGAACTTTTTTGCGTACTTGCGTACTTGCGTTATTGCGTATTTTGCAGAATTGCGTACTTCTGTGATGCGTCTTTTGCATATTTGCGTGATACTTCATGCGGACTTTGAGTACTGTTCCAGTGTAGCTCAGTCAATGCATTGACTTATTCAGAACAGTCAGTCAGAATGACTTTTCTATCAGCTGAACATTTTTAGACTACGCAAAAGACGCAAACTTGCAAAAACCGTGCGTACTTTGCGTACTATCACGCATACTGTAGCCTGGGCTTTAAATTGCGACTATTATCTCACAAAGTGCTCTAAAATGTATAATGCACATCCCGCATAAGCAAAAGTGAAATTGTAAGCAAAGGTCGAGGTCAAGGTCAGGTCACAAAAGGTCACAGGTCTACGAAGCCATGCGACACATGTTGTATGGGTTATTTTACACGTATAATTCGATAGTAACAGCCATTTTCACAACCTGACCCCATATAATGGCCCTCAGGTCAAGTCAGGTCACAATAAGGACAAAACTTGAAATTGAATAATCTAAATAAAGATTGCATGTTTCTAGACTAGTTTTGTCTCATAAATACAGTGGTGGCATTTATTTGTCTGTATCTGGTCAGTAAAATAAAAAAAAAACAATACAAAATGACGTCATGAGTTACTTGTACTTAGGGAGCCATAAGTCAGTAAAAAATAAAGATATTGCTTTGAAATTTGGTTTGGGCATCGTCCATACTCGGTTCTCTAATTAATCTTCCAGCTTTAAATCTTCAACAAAAACTTTTGTGGAGATTCTTCCCATTTTTTTTCTTTCATTTTTTTTGGGTCCAAAACCCACAATTTAGAAAATCCGAGATAACCATTTCGAAGAAAATGTTATTTCCTTTCTTTTGACGCCTTTTATTGGCGATTTGCATCAAAATGCCATTTTCTACGATTTATACAAATTTAACGTTTTTTTCACCAAAAATGACATGACATGACGTCACTAAAACATCATTATCTCGGAAAATAGTTCAACAATTTCAATCAAATTTTGGCCAAAGCCGCGGGTGGAATTGATGCAGCATAAGGTACCGAAAGTTTCACTTCGATATCTTTCATAGTTTTCAAGTTATTGAGAAAATCCGGAAAGGGGGGGGGGGGCAAAATTTACCCCAGCGCCGCGCAGATGAATGGAATTCATTTTCCAATTTTCCAAATTTGTATAAGCGATTGCGAGTGTTGTGTCATGCAGCGAAGCGGCGCGAAATTTTGCGATTTATGACTGTGCATAACTGGATTTTGACTGCTGCATAGACAATTTTTAAGATAATTTGTTAACCCGCGCGGCGCTGGGGGGTAAATTTTACCCCCCTCCCGGATTTTCTCCATAACTTGAAAACTATGACAGATATCGAAGTGAAACTTGCGGTACCTTATGGTGCATCAATTCTACATCTTGTGTTACAATTTTGTTGAAATTCGTGAAAATTTTGAGGAGATAATGACGTTTTAGTGACGTCATGTCATGTCATTTTTGGTGAAAAAACGTTACATGTTTGAAAAATCGTAGAAAATATCGTGTTGATGCAAATCGCAAATAAAAGGCGTCAAAAGAAAGGAAATAACATTGTCTTTAACATGGCTATCTCAGATGTTCAAAATTTTGGGTTTTTGACCCCCAAAAATGCAAACAACTGATTTTTTGGGAAGAATTTCCACAAAAGTTTTTTGTTTGAAGATTTTCAAAAAACCGGAAGATATATTAGAGAACCGAGTATGAACGATGTTCAAACCAAACTTCAAAGCAATATCTTTATTTTTGACTGACTTATGGCTCTCTAAGAATAAGTAACTCATGACGTCATTTTTTTAAATTGCGTTTTTTGGCTTTTACTAACCAGATACAGACAAATAAATGCCACCACTGTATTTCGAAGACAAAACTAGTCTAGAAACATGCAATGTTTATTAAGATTAATCAATTTCGAATTTTGACCTTATTGTGACCTGACCTTGACCTGATGGCGATTATATGGTGTCAGGCTGTGAAAATGTCTGCTTCTATCGAATTATACGTGTAAAATAACCCATACAACATGTATCGCATGGCTTTCGTAGACCCGTGACCTTTTGTGACCTGACCTTGACCTTTGCTTAAAATTTCACTTTTACTTATGCGGGAGATGCATTATACATTTGGGAGCACTTTGTGAGATAATAGTTCCAATACAAGGCTTTGGATGGAAAGAATAGCCCAAAAACCCAAATACTTAAATTTTGACACTTGACCTGACCGTGACCTGACATGTGACCTTATGTTAATAATTTCGGGCATGCGTTAGATTCTTCTCACTGAGAGCTTTCGATCGCCGCCTTGCGCGTCTCGCTGTGGTTATTGGTTCGGAAGATACGAGGGGGGTAAAATTTACCCCCCCCAGCACCGCACGTTCGGATGGAGACCCCAATGCCGCGCGGGTTAACTTTCCCCGCAAAAAAGTGAGGGGTCGACCCCCCCCCCCCCCCCCTCCGCCTTCTGAGAGTGGGGGTCCGGACCCCGTCGGCGACGCCCCTGGATACAGCGTTCCCCGTCCTTTGACCTTGAATTTGACCTTGAAGATCATGGGGCACAACTCGAAAGGCGGCCGCAATCTAGGCCATTCGGCCAGGACGTCGCCGCGAATTTCCGCTATTGCGACGGCCGAAATTCGCAAATCGCGTCTCTGAACGCACTTCATTCGGCCGGCAGTCGCGTTTCGACAGCGTTTCGGGGCGGAAGAAAGCTGAACATGCTCAGCTTTTCCGCGATGGAATCGCTGAACTATAATAAGATAACAAGATAAGGGAACGAATTGTGCACAACATGTTCTTGCCACTGTGAAATTTATGATGTGCAAGTTTTGTGGTTGTTAATTTATATTTTCGTGGAAAAATAACTATAAATATATCGAGTATAGAGACTGCCTGTAGGTTGGCGGGGAGGGGGGGGGGGGCATTGCCGCGATGTCGCCGCGACTTTCCACGGCGGAAAGTCGCGGCCGAATGGCCTAGTGTGCGGCCGCATTAAGAATACTTGTCATCCTGGAAATGGGAACGTGGAATCGTTTGAGATCATTTTTGTCGCGATCGGACGGTACTTTGTGCGCTACAGCGCTCCCCGTCCTTTGACCTTGAATTTGACCTTGAAGGTTACGGGGCACAACTCTGAAAATTCTTGTCATCCTGGCACTGGGCACGGAAAATTGTTTGAGACCTTTTTTATCGCGATTGGACGGTACCTGTGGGCGCTACAGTGTTCTCCGTTCATTGACCTTGAATTTGATCTTGAAACCGACTCGCCGCGACTCCGTTCATTGAGACCAGTATGGTCAAAATGGACCTGATTTTTGGAAACAGGAGTTCGATTTGACCTTGGGACCAAATGGCGTAAAAATCGGTGAACGACGCTGAAAACCTTTCGGTGGCTGTGGTTAGCTAACATCACGGACATTCATCTTAGCTATTTGTTAGGCGCCCCGAGTGTAAAAGGTACAATAGTACGTCGGCGTCAACGCCTCGCCACGCATATTAAAAAAAGTGTCACGGTTATTTCATGGCGGTCCAGGCCTCTTCGTAGGCGACATCCAGGGCGCTATCGGGGAGGGGGGGGGGGGGGGAGCGTATGATTAGTTTCGAAGGTCACGGGTGCCCGGTCGCCGTCGGAGGGAAGCTGAAGGCGCCGGGTGCCATCATTCTGAGTGTGTCGGGACACCGCGCTTTCGGGCCGACAAGGTGCCATTCGGGGGCGGTATGATACCTTCCGAGGGCATGCCTACCGAGGACGGAAAGACGTCTTTCGAAGGCGGCATAATGCACTCTGAGGGCGGTAAAATGTCTTCCGAGGGAGGCAAGATGTTTTCCGAGGGCGGCATAATGCGCTCTGAGGACGGCAAATGCCTTCCGAGGGCGGCGATATGTCTTCCGAGGGCGGCATGATGTCTTCCGAGAGCGGCATAATGCCCTCTGAGGTCGGCAGGATGCCTTCCGAGGGCGGCATATTGCGCGCTGAGGGCGGCATAGTGTGCTCTGAGGGCGGCAAGATGCCTTCCGAGGGCGACAAGACATATTCTGAGGGCGGCATAATACACTTCGAGAGCGGCAAAATGCCTTTCGAAGGCGACAAGATGTTTTCCGATGGCGGCATGATGCTTTCAAAGGGCGGCATATTGGTCTCTGGTCTCTGAAGGCGGCCGAGGGCGGCATAATGATGCCTTCCGAGGGCGGCATAATGCGCTCTGAGGGCGGGAAAATGCCTTCCGAGGGCGGCAAGATGTCTTTCGAGGGCGCCATGATGACTTCCAAGAGCGGTATAATTCGCTCTGAGGGCGGCATAATGCCCTCTGAGGGTGGAAAGATGCCTTCCGAGGGCGACAAGACATCTTCTGAGGGGCATACTGCACTATGAGGGCGGCGAAATGTCTTCTGAGGGCGACAAGATGCTTTCCGAGAGCGGCATGATGCCTTCCGAGGGCGGCGATGTACCTTCCGAGGGCGGTATAATGCGTTATGAGGGCGGTGACATGTCTTCTGAGGGTGCCAGGATGCCTTCCAAGAGTACTGCGATGCTGTTGGTAGACGCAAGGGCGGCCTTCCGAGAACGCTACGGCGCCTTCGGCGCCGGCAAATCCTTTGCAAGAACGGCATCGCGGCGACTTCGGCGCCGCGGTCCCCGAGGGCGCTGTTTTCTAAGGCAGTGGCAGGGGCTTCTAAGGCGTAGGCAGGGGTCCCTACGCCCCACCCCCTGGATCCGCCACTGTCAACTTTGACTTGAAATATCTCTCGGTAGGAATTTTTATACGCAAAATGTGATCAATTTACAATGATTTTGGCCTCGTCTGTCGATTGATTTTAAGTAATAACTCTTTTGTGGAAAAGGGGGAATAGTTCCCTTTAGGGGGTAAGACTTAAGGTCTCCCCCGGACTAGAAAACGTGCCAGCGCAGACAGCTAAAACAAATTATCAGTGAGGCCTGGACCCTTGCACAACTTTTCCAAAAAATTGACCTGAGGTCATCTCAGGTTACGGCTCCAGGTCAAGTCAAGCAAACCCACCTCTGAAAAAGTTTGTCGTAGCATCACCTGTAGGCTGTAGCAAAAGTATGGAATTCAACTTCACAGGGTGTCATGAGTTTATCAGGAATTACAATTCTGCTATCTCGGAATTTCCATATCCGTGGCCTAAGGTCAGACCAATTTCCTGCTCTTCCCATTATAAGTCAGTTAGAAAATATGCAAATGTTCCCTATTCAGAGAACAGGCATTAGATCAGAGTTCAGACCAACTCTTTTAATATCATATTATCATTGCTCATTATTGATGACCCAGGTACAATTTTTGCTCGGTGTCGCCTGCAAGGTCGTCTGAGGTCACCAGCACTTTTTGCCAATAACTCCTGATGGAATAAAGATAGACGTGAGATATATATTTTCGTTACCACTGCGTTTAGATCATCAAGGCGCTCCCAACTATTGTAAAGTAATCTTGCTCCCAACAATGTGTGACATGACCTACCTGGGTTACCACGTGACTGAATGACATTGAACTGAGGTCAATTTTTTGCATTTAACTCAACCCGGTTATCCTGGAGATGGTTCGAAGTGCCTTGACGCAGTGGCGTGCGTAGAAATTCACAAAGGACCAAGTCATTGCCTTGAGGGGCGCCACCCGATCGACAGGGGCGGCCACCAATATTGGCAACAAAAATGCAGGGAGGGGGGGGGGGGGGGGCGCCTCTTCTTCCCTTCTAGGAGAGGCGCCCCCCACCCCGTCAATAGCCGGAGGGGCACCGTCACTGCCCGGAGCGGCGCCGTCACTAATCGGAGGGGCGCCAGCTTTGCATGGGCGCCTCGGGTCCAAAGGACCAGGTCATGCTCTGAATGACCGTATACTCGGTACACCACTGCCTTGACGGAACAAACATGATGGCGTTAACATCATCCGCCTATCTATATTAGATACAAAGTTGTTAACGGAAATATGTGTTGACAACATAACCACGTGACCTTCGGTGACCTCTGGAGCCTAAGCTATTGTCCTGATTTAAAAATGGAAGACACCTTACCGTTTGCATTTTTCAAGAGGTTTCTGTGTTTTGTTTTGTGTTCCTAGCTATCATAGTTTCCGAGATATTTCGGGATTCTGGGGCAAACCATTAAAACTCGCAAATTTGACCTATGATGACCTCTAGCGGCCGCAATATTGATCCGAGACAAAACTAGCAAAAATAGTTTCGACATGAATTGTGACGCCCTAGCTAACGGTATTTCTGGTTCTCGAATACTCCCCATATTAGCCGAGTTCGGGGGGGGGGGGGGTGTTCAGACGCCCCCTGGCACGGCGAAGGTGCGTCCACCACCGGCACGTCGCGGGGTAAACAGATTATTCGCAGCTCGAATAATGACTAAGTTCTACAATCCGCTCCGGAGACGTTTGGCGTCTCAGTTAACAAAGGAAGAATCAATGAAAATAAAATTTTATGTTCATAAAACAAATGGCTATTTTAAATACATGTTTTTGCCCGGGGATGTATGTTGACGAAATATATATATATTTAGTTCACCTATTTTATTGTGTATACTTACATATATTGTGTATATATTGTGTATTTTATTGTGTATACTTTATAATGTATATGCTCGTATAAGAATTTGAAAAAAGAGACAGATAAGGTAGACATACTTGAGGTATGTTAGGTCAAACCTACCGAATGCCAACCGATTACTATGACACCCCGGCTGCGCCTTCAGAACCATTTATACCAATATTGTCACGTAAGCCACGCGTGTGCTGAGCACCTCTCGGCCCTCGCAACGTCGTCGCTGTTTCCTGAGTTGGATTACGCTTTCCGCGAACAGCAGTGCCGTTGGCCGACTGACGGGCACGGGAGTAACAGGCCTCTTCATGTAATTACAGTGTTTCGAAACACGGTCATTCACTCCCAGTATCAAATCAATTAACAATGCACTGTCGATGAGGGACCAGAACACATTAGACATAAGTAATCAACATAGTGTTGCACATTAGGATATAATGTTTGCTCCAGTGAAAATGGCTTTTGAACGACAGTGCACGATTTCCGTGTTCACTACATCCAAGGGCAATAACAGATTTGATTGGAGAAAGAAAACACAGGGATCTATAACTTACCCAAGAACCAGAAACATCACTGTTTACCACATGCTGAGACAGTTCACCTTTTCGAAAGTCTTTGTATACCTAGTTTGTGCTTCCGAAAAGAACAAGCTGTCGCCTTTGAAACAAGTCACCATAATTTCTCTTAGGTATAATAATTATCCCGCACGCCAAACAAATCTTTTAAATAAATTTATACGGCCCTTTAAGACACGGTAAGCTTCGTTTGGGTATCATTTTCAGGCGGCAGTATAGCGTTTATCTTTTGTAGTAATAGCGTGTCGCGCACACACAAATTAACACCAAAGGGACACGATAACATCGCAATACACATTTAGCCAACACGCACGTTCTTGGAGCCATCCGTTTAAATGCGCGGGGTTAGAGTCTCCACATAATGTAATGATGATTGATGCAATATTGGTACCGTACGTCAATTTGACCAATTCGACACAACGCAAACCCTACTGCGAACGGCAGACCGCTTGGGACCCTAATTTTCGGTGATAACTTTTGAATGCTGGCGTGAGCGAATTTCTCGCAATGAACATGTCAGAACCTGCGCTAATCTTTATTATAAAGGTTGGTTAAGGTCAAACGAAAATTTAGAGCACTTTCCATTCACTCGTAATGTTGTTAACCCTATTAGTGGAGGGGGGCAGATTCTGCCCACCTCTCAGGTTTTTCGCAGATATCTCCTGAACGGCTAAGAGCAGACCCATGACATTTTGTGAATTTTCCTAGAATTGAATTCCGCATACGAAGTCAAAATTTTGAGTGCCTAACCTTAACAGAGTCGGTTCCAGGACCAGTTTTTGGAGGATTTTTTGTTGTGACATTTGGCGATAATACGGAGATGCGATCTTCACGACTTCTTCTAACTGCCTGAAGTATAAAGGAGTTACATAGGCTTACGGTGATTGAAACAAGTGCAAATTAGTTGGTTTTAGTGAACTATAATACATATTGCACGGCAGAGGCGGTTTCAGGGGCTTGAAATGGGGAGGTTTACAGGAAGTTATTTTCTATATAATTTGCCTCCCCTTTTCACTAATCTGGCACCGCCTATGGATGCAAATATGCTTTATAACTGTTGTGTCCGATGTCACAATAGCCCACCATTTCATTTATCGAAAACAAAAGAGAAAGAAGACGGTTTTATAAGGTATTTATTTTACCCCAAAATTTAGTGACCTGAAAACGCCTATGACCTTTAATTTTCAAAAGTCACCGTCATATATCAATCCCCATTTCAATCTCTATCGATCCCCATTAGTTGCGTTGAAATCGGTTGATAAACAAGACAGCTTTGTTGGATCACAAATACGTCTAATATTTGTAGCTTTTGCTCCCTGTTGCGCCCCTATCAATTTAAAAAAAATTAGAAATGTAGACCGTGTCGAGGGACATCAAACGCCGTTTGATTTGTGAAAATCGGACGGGTAGATCTCGAGAACTCCGGGGGGGGGGGGGGCGGAATCCGCCCCCCCTGCCACTAATAGGGGTAGCCAGGAGCCTGCCACTAATAGGGTTAAAGATGATGCGAGCGCGGATATATGCTAACGCCTGGTCGCTATGTAGTCTCGCCTTCGACTCCGCCCACCATCCGCAACCGACCGGTCACGGGTCGGACAGCGCCGGTTCAAAGTCAACCAGGGTGGAGCTAAGCTCTGACGTCAGAGCAAAGCTCCACCCTTTCACGATAGCATCTACCCACCGGTATAATTCCCTGCGCGAGTTTGAACATTACACGAGTGAATGGCAAGTGTCCTACATTTTGTTTTACATTAACCCTCGCCCGTGCAGCGTCCGATCAGTGCGTCACCGTGCAGGGGGGGTACAACCCCCTAGCGTTTCGCCCCAAAGCTAGAGTTTCGATTAAAAAACGAGCGTGTTGCTTGTCACGAGAGGAAGCCATTGATACCCGATTTTAAGGTCCTAGGTCATTAGGTGACCTCTGAGGTCATGTTAACGACCCAAAAATCAACCAAATTGTAAATGCGTATAAATTGAATTTAATCTAGATATAATCGCGAATGAGCATATAATTATGCTAAATGGGTGCCAATTTTTTTTTAAAAAGAAATGTAGACCGTGTCGAGGGACATCAAACGCCGTTTGATTTGTGAAAATCGATTTTAAGGTCCCAGGTCATTAGGTGACCTCTGAGGTCATGTCAACGACCCAAAAATCAACCAAATTGTAAATGCGTATAAATTGAATTTAATCTAGATAGAATCGCGAATGAGCATATAATTATGCTAAATGGGTGCCAAATTTGAAATCAGCGTCACAAAATGTCCTAGAAGCTGCCAAATTCCAAAAAAAGGTCATGTCAGGTCATGTCAGGTCACTTGAGGTCAGTGACCTCGGTTGACCTGTTGGGGCGCATGACCCCAGTGGAACATATAAATATGTAAAATGGATCCCATATTTGAAATCAGCGTCACAAAATGTCCCAGAAACTGCCAGAAGCCAAACAAAACAATACCAGGTCATCGGAGGTCAGTGACCTCGGTTGACCTCTGAAAATGTCAATCGAGGTCACAATCTCAAGGGAAACCACAACTGTCACCTGGAAACACCTGTGCATATGCTCCTGAACAACAAACACTATGAAACTGCACAAGTTACAAGGATCAATACTACGGGACGCCAGTTGCGCCTGACATGACCTTGAAAAACAGGTCAAAGGTCACGGGTCATGTGACCTACAACTTAAATTTTGTTTCAGAATATGTGTCAAATTGTTCACAAGTAGGGTAATGAAAGTTTCATCTCAATCGGTTGAAATTTACGCGAGTTATTCCCAAAAACACGGGGGGATCAACCCCCCCCCCTCCCTGCACTGGCGAGGGTTAAACGACCCCAATAATAAACATTGACGCAGTGTCTGAAATGTCCATTGCGATCAATTCGTTCATGCCAGTTGGTTCCTTCAAAAGTTATCGCCGAAAATTAGGGTCCCAAGCAGTCAGCCGTTCACAGTAGGTCCTTCCTGTCCCATTAAAGGGAATGTTTCACCTTTGTATTGGTTTATAACTGAGATAGCCATTATCTTTGGCCGTTATTGAAATGTCTAAATTATTAAGATCATTTTCCCCAAAACTTATCCGTTTTAAGCAATTTAATTTATAATTTTCCAAATGGGGTCAAGTAATGCCGCCGCTGATTGGCTGACAGCCACTTCAATATTGTTGGTCCTGGAAGACAGACGACCTGTATTTCTCGGACCTTGGCGAATACGATGTAAACAACGCGGCCAACGCGATAGGTTGCGGTCCAAGTTCAAGTTTTTCACGTTGTTTGAAGTCTCAGTTATGGATTAATTTTTTTTTAAACCCTCGCCCTACGGGAGCTTTTTCACCTTCGCCCTACGGGGGGGGGGGGGGGGGCTGACAGCCCCCTGTTAACTTCCAAACCAAGCAACCTAGAGCAACGCGGTAAGAACCAGCATGTTGCCTGTCATGAGAGGAATCTAACAGTATGCGTGTTTCAGGTTTAAGGTCAACGGGTGGCCTTCCAGGTCAAGTGAATGACCTGGGATTTACCACCTCCAGAACAGCGATTTTGCTCTTCAGAAAACCTCAAAATTAGAAATTGATAAATGTAAATAAAAAGGCATGTTCCTAGACCAGCTTTGGCTAAAAAAAAATACAGAAAAGGTAATTATTTGTTCGTATCTTGTAAACAAAAAAGTCAAAAAAGCTATTTTTAAAAATGACATCAGTTTCTTACACTTAGGGAGCCATCACTCAGTCAAAAATGAAGATATTGCTTTGAAATTTGGTATGGGTGTTGTCCATACTCAGTTCTCTCACATATATTCCGTTTTTTTTTTAACATCTTTGAAAATTTTGATTTTGTGGGGATTTTTATTTTATTTTAGGGGTCAAAAACCCAAAATTTTGAAAATCCGAGATTTCTCTTTTAAAGATAATGCGATTTTGTATCTTTGGTGAATTGCGTTTACAATGTGCTTTAAAACTCTGTTTTCTACGATTTTTCCAATATTTCTTCTTTTTTTACCAACATGACGTCATCAAAACATGATTATCTCCCAAACTACTTTACCAATTTCAATAAAAATTTACAGCATGCGTATCATTTTGTTTTGTTGTAAACTCAGCTACCGAAAATTTCAGCAAGACGCACCGCATGTGTAAAAAGTTATTCAAGAAATCCTCAGGGGGGGGGGGGGGGGGGGCTGTCAGCCCCCCCCCCTAGTAGGGCGAGGGTTAATAAATATTGCGCTATCGCAATGCCTTGCCCTCGTCATTGTGTTATGTGCAGGAGAAGACACAGTTCCACAATGTTTGTATTTAAGTCGCCAGAATTGTCTAAAACGATTGTGCCATATGTTTGGTAGCGTATTTTTTTAAACATATATAGTTCTCTATAACTTAATAATGACGTCATCATCCCAAATTAAAAAAAAAACTTAATTTGTAATAAAGTTAAGTGACTTTTCGAGAGAAAAAATATCACCATCGTTTTCAGCAGCACTTACTTCATATTTTCGACTACAACCAGCGTATATTTGACAACTTTCAGAAAGGTGAAACATTCCCTTTAAAGGGATTCTGTACCAGGTTAAGCAAATGAAAGAAAACGCATTGGACTAAATGATACAATACTGAAATGCAAATGCAATGCTGTTTTTTTCATGAGGATTTTTGCTTCAGGGCGCCGCAACTGCTTAGCCTATGTGTCGATTTTCGACGCCAAAACCTGCATCCCAGCTTTGACCAGCGCTAAATATGACCACCTGGAAATAACTTAACATCCAGAAGCACGGGTGATACGACACTACTGCACAATGGGTTCTATTTGTGTCCTGCACGCTTTGACCAGCGCTAAATATGACCACCTGGAAATAACTTAACATCCAGAAGCACGGGTGATACGACACTACTGCACAATGGGTTCTATTTGTCTCCTGCACGCGGCCGCAGCGTAGGTGGCCGGCCACTTCTGTCTTGGGCGCCGCTAATCACGTGAATTGACCACTATCCAGTGCCTCTTTGTCCACAAGTTAAAACGAAAGGTCATAGTCACCATCACGCATACACAGCACACATACCTGGCACACGCATATTTTCACAACTTTGCAGCCGACACATTCAACATTTATACGAATATTGACACCAGCGCTAGCCGGCAGAATGTTTCATTTTCAAATTGAGTGTTTATTTGAGTTTCAGTTAGAGTTCACGCTTTATAACAAATTAACAATGGCCTCTTGACGGTCTAATGCACGCAAATGGTCCTTATCAGGTTCCAAATAACCCAACAAAAAATCTACCGCAAACCAAACACATTGCGGCCGCAGCACAAATCGAAAATTGAAACATGTATCCGCCCAAAGGCAATACAACAGTTTTACGCTATCCTACAATCTGCGACAGGCGTTTATCGTTAACATCAGAGCGTCCCATCAGGCGCAGCACTCCAATCCCGCTCCACCATCCAAGGTCGCCGAGCTTCAATTCGAAGTAGAAAATGCTCTTGCAATAATTAAACTACCATCACGATACACATCTCAATCCCAGCGCAGTCAGGGAAACACGGAGCTTCCATTCAGTATGTATTGACAAAGCAGAACAGGCGTACCTTTACGTTGACGCTCAAACCATAAAAACCCTCAAAGTGTATTGGCGCCAAGTGATAGATGGCAACCAAGATTCCTTTACTTAATACATGGGCGGGAACCAACGTGAAACGACCGTTTACAATTCGTACTTTTTCAGTCAATGACTGCTTCACTATTCAGGTGAATCAAGTAACTAACTGGGAACTACTGTCAAGGATCGTCGATTTTGGTAACAAAATGCAAACAAGATCGCAAATATTTTAATGCCGTACATTTGCAGTAAATAACCAATGAGTAACAAGATCAACAATGGTTTACTTTGTTTGCTACAGATCCAATAAACCATGACCAGAATCCGAACAAATACACCATAAAAAAAGCACACGCCACCTCATGCATTACTCACAGATACTCTACAGTAACAAGGCAATGTCTTACCAATACATTAACAAGACCGTTACCTATGAATAGGGATCGCTCATGGCCTCGAAAGGCCACACTGGCAACGACTGACGATCGAACGGACCCGGTATAAGGTCATGTTTTTGCTCCCGCCTAGCAGCTCCCTCATACCCGGGTCAATAGTGCAACCAACCACGCTGGAATGATGCACACCTGCCATATCTGGGCCTAAGGCCAACAATCGGTCAACAGCGACTCCGCGTTGCGCAGAAGGTGCGCACAGACCTCGTGCAGTACAAGTGGGATGACGCGACCCGAGGAGACTCGTCTCAAACGCCACCATCCCAACACAGCAGTATACAAAGGGACTCTCAGCGACGGTCTCCCCCGCTGTAGCTGACAGGCAAAACTGCGCGCCAGCATGCTTCCCAAACACCAGCTGCAGGCTTCACTGGATGGTCCTTGGACCTCCGAAACACAGTGTGTTGCCCTGCCAGCGGTACCGACTCCTCCAGATTATCACCCACCAGGACTCGGTTCCTCACCGGGCGGAACCGAGACCTTCACCTAGTCCTCACCGGGCAGTGCATACTAGAGTCCTCCACCTAGTCTTCGCCGGGCGGAACCGAGTCCTCGAGTCGCTTGACGAACTTGACGCGTAGCTCTGTCACTGGGTCGCCCCGCAACTGGTCCTGTACGAACCAGCAGGTCACCTCCAGATGCACCTGAACAAGACAAATGACAGATGCTGCTTTAGGTAGGTGCCGACGAGAAGGATGAGACCACGATGACTGCACGTCTGAACAGCAAGATGACAACAAATTGTAAAATATAATGATAGTCCTACCTCCGGATAAGTTGTGGATTTAATGAAAACTTCGCGAAAATCTGAGGAATCATACATTCATACATGATAATAATGTGTTTTCTAGGTCTCATTTTGGAACCTGCCTGCTGAATGGCTGTGAAGTTAAAGTACAAATCCAAAGTAAGATTGTATGACAGCATCGATGTTCTGTTGACCTAGATATCATCCTACATTGCCCCGTGGTACTCTTGTGACCTGTAACACTACTGCACAAATAATAATGACAATTATATAGTTACGTCCAATAAAGGCTTGTTTCCCACGAGTCACACAATAATTACATCATTATTGTGGCAATGAGCCATAGGTTACGTACCAGGCCGACATGAGGCGGGCAATTCCTCGTGAGAAGCTAATGACTCACGGGAAAAAACGCGGGAAAAACGCGTGAATAATAAACTCAGCGTGACCTATCTACAAATGAATCTGGCTGGCATCATCCTTGTCATCAAATGTTAACTCTCTTCCTACCAGACCTTAGCCATCCCTCGTCTACATTCAACAACAGCTGCTTCGGCTATCCTCGGCTAACCGGCTATCCAATACAACTACCCACTTGGCTTGTTGCCATCCTCCACAGCAGCTATCCCGTCTCTCCCCGCTACACTTAATCTTGCACATTTGATGGCACATGCTGATCTTTCACCATCCACGCACACCTTCCGTAAAAGGCTAACGGAATATCGATAGAACTTGAGTCGAAGTAAAGTCGGATGTTGATTCGAGCACAATCCTGCCTCTTCCTGTGACCATGCCTTCTCATTCACTGCTACTTTCTCAACAGTTACCCATCTTCCTTCCCGCTACCCTCAGCAACTACCCATCTCCCTCCATGCTATCCATAGTAGCCATAACCCTCCCCGTGACCCCTTCCTTCTCTGCAGGCTGAGGCCCTGCACCGTCCTCTCCTCACCATTTCGCAGGCTCCTCGGACGATGCCGGGCAGGATGGCCGAGTAGCGCATGTTGCTGCACGTGTCAGGCAGCTCGACAAACTCGATCAGCGGGTTCGAGTCGAGCGTCAGTGAAAACTCGTCGCCGGCGGCGCCCCAGTTCCCCACGCTCGGCGTCACGCCCAGGTACATACGGAACGCCGACTGAAACGGACAGACAGACGGTCAGATGAGGTGAGCAGGAAGCAACGGAACGGGGACGGCTTCAGTGACAAACGGGGACAAGAACGGAAATACTTATTTAGGGGAATGTACCCAAAAGATAGGAGACATGCCTGTTTGAATTTAGCAAATTGTCGTTTCTCGAGACCAGAACAGCTAAGGCTTTAATTCAATACAAAGAAGGAGGTAAGGCGCATCCATAAGTTAACCCGCCATTGACGGCGGGGGTAACGCCCCCTGACGAACTTTCGCAATAGCTCAAAAACTAATAGCGCTATCAACGTGAAACTTCGGGTACCTTCTCCTACATCAATTTTACGTGTTCTGTGCAAAAACAAACCAATTTCGTCAAAATGTTTTCAAGATATAGTCAGTTTAGTGACGTCACTAGACACGAGTTTGACGAAAAAATCAGCTTAACTTTAACAGACCGTACAAATGCCATATTGAGAGCGAAGTGCAATACAAAAACATAAAACATAGCAAATGGCAAGGGCTACACAAATGTATATCTCGGAATTTGGAATATTTTCGTTTTTGACCCCAAAAATAAAAATAAAAATTGGATGGAAAATGCCCACAAAATCAAACTTTTCAAAGATATTAAAACACAATATATGTTAGAGAACCACATATGGGTAATTCACAAACTAAATTTCAAAACAATAGTGCAATTTTTGACGGACTTGTGGCTACTAAAGTATGTGTAACTCATGACGTATTTGTATAATGAGTTGTTTTGGTTTTTAATGACCAGCTACGAAAACATAAACGTCACGGCTCAATTTTTGAGGCAGAACTAGTCCAGAAACATGCCTTTTTATCTATATTTATCAATTTCAAATTTTGACCTTATGTGACCTAACCTTGACCTGAGCTTGACGCTAACTTCACTTAAATACAGTCAGATAGTAAAAAGACTCACTATCGAATTCTACGAGTAAAATAACCCATTAAACATATGTCGCATGCATTTTGTAGATAGTTTGCACACAGTGACCTTTTGTGACATGACCTTAACCTTTGCCAACAATCTCACTTTAACTCATGTGGAATGTGTATTATACCTTTAAGAGCACTTTGGGTGATCATGGTCGCAATCGAAGGCCTTGGATGGAAAGTGTGGCCCATACACTCAAATACCTCGATTTTGACCTTTGACCTGACCGCGACCTGACATGTGACCTCAATGTGAAACTTTCGAGTATGTTTTATGTGCGTCTCATTGAGAGCTTTCGAATGCCGCCTTGCGCGTCTCGCGGCGATCATTGGTTCGGAAAATAACGGGTGGGGGGGGGGGGCGTTCAACGCCCCCCCCCCGTCAGTGGCGTTCGGCTGATAACAATGGAGTCAATGGAGGGTTAAGTGTCGATATCCCAAATAACATATATTTTATGGACGTTAGAATTGTCAGCTTACTTTAGATATTACTCGGGACCTCTGATCTTCAGCTGTTTTATATTATCTCTGAATCCATTTCAACATTACAATTAATACAAAATCCAGATTCACATCTTTAATGAAATTCCCTGAATAACCCTGAAATTCAGCGACTTATTCGCGCTAGTCGATGATGATGATTTGTGGCTTAAGGGCGCCAGAGGCGGATCCAGGGGGGGGGGGGGGGGGCAAAATCAGCAATTGCCCCCCCCCCCCAAAAAAAAGGTCGGGGGCAAAAACATACTTGTTTTTGCCCCCCCCCCCCCCCCCCAAGTTCGAGTAAAAGTTGCCATTTTATCTTTCCAAAATGCATTTTAGCTGTTTCTAGCAACTACTATTTGAAGAAAAAAAAACAATTGCACATAAAAATTTTGCATAATTAATAGCGAAGTAAAGCCGAGCAACTGAATAGGTCTGTTACGTTATGCTTCGGAAAGATGTTAATATTTGCGTTGCCTTGTGACAATCTGACTGATGCATCCGTCCAACTCTTGTCGGTGCATGGTCAGTAGAGATCCAGGAAATCTTGAAAAATATGGTCCACACTACGTGCAGCACCATTCAAGAGATGTAGTGTACCGAGTTGCAATTGGTAACGTTTCGCTGTTATCAACGCTGGCATTTACTCTACTCGCTGCAGGCTCAAATATCCCGCTACGGCAATGTATTCGAATTGCAAGCCTACGCACCATTGTTACACCTCTGTTGTCACTGTCGTTATATTTTTCATCAAATGCCAGTACGCAGGTATGGATTTACTGCATCTTTTATGGCGTATATTGTTATCTGACATTGTATTGTCCTCCCATCCTTTCCATAAAAAGCGATTTCCTTTCAGTACGAGCACGTTGTATACAACTCCACAAGAATGTTTTGTCTTACCATTGTCAGTAGGATAATCAAACGGCCGCTGACGAGCCGTCTCCAAAGATGAATTTGTAATACCCTCATTCGTAACGCTTTGGTTCTCCACAGCATGCGGACACGTGCATGACCGCCGGCCGTGGCACAGAGCAGCTGCAGCCTGCTCTGATATTTTGTGACCCGCGCCCTTCAACCTACTCCGTCCTCTCATCCCAAGTCATCCTGAGTATGTATACCCTACCAGCATGCACAGATGTTATAAATTGATGTTATAAGCTGGAAATGTGCACTTTCTCGTTTTTCCACATTTTGCTTGAGACGATCGTATCACATCCTTGCCAGCTGCCACTGGATCAGCATGCATCTTGTTTGTGCGCTTTACCGATTAACGCCAACCGTCACCAAACATATGGAAAGAGTGAAATTGGAACCTCAAACGCATTCACATTCAGCCATTTTTAGCACATCCAGCCGGGACAGTGATACCAGTTGTGGTACGAAGAGTTTCATGCCAAATCCTTCGTTGAATATTTTACACAAAAACATTCATATATATCTTGTAGTGCTTGTGCAAGGAGCATGCATATATTTTTTTTTTTAATCGACCTTCTCCTTGAATGTACCAAAGTAAGAAATCAAACTTTGTTTTACATGTAAAACAAAGTTTAATTTCTTAGTTTGGTACATTCAAGGAGAAGGGCGATCAAAAAACATTTTAAAAGATTCATATATACTTTCGCTGAAGATAACGTTTTAGCTCTGGTTGTATTTCGTATTTTCATAAAGATATTCCCAACCTATATGTCCAGTGAGATATTCAGTTTTGTTAAAGGGCTAAAATTCTTATGATCATCGTTTTCACCTTCGAGCATCTGAATCACTTACGACTCTTGGTGACGACGTGGCAGTAAGTGACATCCAGATTGCGGAGAGGCTCATATTCGTGATGGTAGCGTAGCTCCATGTATGTGTTACAAGTCCGTCGTATTTGGATAATGTAGTGACTAAGCACTTTAAATTATCGTACGAACGCTAAGAGGGCGTAATAGCCGAGTGGCTAATACGTCTGGCTCTCACGTGGGGAGCCCGTGTTTCGAACCCTATAGAGCTATGGCCCCTGGGCGCTAATATGACCAATATGTTCGCTGGTGAGTCCATAAGAGTTGGCGGCCAAGTGGGTCGACAATTTTTTATAAAAAAAGGAAAATCATCGTACGAACGCTAAATGTATAACTGTATTTTCTGGAGGTGATATGTTATACCACGTCATGGTTATCCAGATTTGTTCACACGGTTCATTTGGTTGTCTTATGGTCCTATTCCTATGTAACAAAAGTTAAATTAGGTTACAAACCTGACCCGGTAAACAACAGGCTAGCGTTCCGCGCATTTGCCTCTCGTCGGTGCACGGAGAGCTGTGACAAAACGATAACGGAGACGCCAAACGTCCTCGTTTAAAGCAGGATCATTCCTACCTTTGGGTAAATAAATAACACTTTAATTTCGATGTCCGTTTAATATAATCTTTAGAACTTGCGTCAGCATATTGATAAAGTAATTTATATATGCTTAGGCGTTACTTTTTTACATTCTATCGTTTGTGTGGTACCGTTATGACACGGCCGTCTCCAAAACAGGTGTTTGTCAGTTATCGGCTCTCGCGTCAGAGTCCTTGCAACGAAATTTGGGTATATGAAGGCCAGGTACGCAGCCAAGGGGTGGGGGGGGGGGGGGGGTGGGAGGGGGGGGGGGGGGGGGCACGGGGGCCATGGCCCCTGGAGCAAAACAAATTCACACTAGATCAAATGAGATTATATGGCAGCCCGACACCCCCCCCCCCCTCCCCCCGGTCAACAACAGTGACACAAATCCTGGCTACGTGCCTGCTGAAGGCCTAAAAGTTTTGCTCCCCCCCCAAACTGAGCGGCTGAATTCGCCCCTTAAAGGCGCCACAACGTCTGCGGGTATTTGGCGCCCATAACAACATAACAGCAATTTCGCGCTAGTCAGTTCACTATAGCCAATGCAACTTAGTAACTTGTTCTGTTAGGATATCATTTGACCTAAAGCCATAATTTAGACGTACGCCGGTGGTGCTATGCCAGTGAAACATTCCAAGAGAGGAATGAAAAACGTGCGACCGTTGCGTAATGCATGAGTATATACGTGGGTACTTTGCAACTGATCAAGTCCAAACAATGTCATTGCAACTAACCCAAGGGTGCAACTTCTTTAGGACCCCCTACACAAACCATCCGACATGTCATGCATCCGACGCAGTGGTTCTCAACATCAATTGTTTGGTTACCAGGCTGAGGCCTGTAAACCATATTTCATGACCACGTTACCCCCCCCACCCCCCCCCCCCCCCTCCATCATGCAGACTGGCGTCCGCAATTCTGGCTTCAAGCTATGCGGTACAGCATAACTTCAGGCGTTCACTACTAGTGCCATCTAGGGACAGAGATATAAGTACTAAGTAGACATGGGTGCCGTTGCCCTCAGTCTGAACTCTAAGGCATAATTGGTTTCCAGCATATAGCAACACGTAAACCGTAACATAATAATTTATCATTAATTGGTTTTGATGGGCTCCATTGCCTTGGCCAAGTGAGATAATTGCCCTTTTTATAATTACTCCTAACGGAAACAGAGCATGGACTGCAGAAAACATCGTGACCATTTGTATGAAGCCATTCTCGCATGGTAACGCGTTGTCTTCCTTAGCGTTCTTGGCCACGACCATCGATAACAGATCACGATCACGCGGTCCTATCCTGCCATGCCGCCGTTAATAATGGCACCGCGCCCTACCCAGGGGGACAATCACGAAACAGGTACACCGCTTCACGGGGATAATAACGGTGACGACAAACATCAATTCAATTTCGCTGCGCTAAATGACAGAGTTGGAAATGCCAGCAATATGATACCTGAGGGCGACGCCTTTGGGGGCGTCGCGGACCGAAGGTTGTTTTTAAAATGTGTTCTCGAGAACTTGAAAGTGGAGGACCCTTTCAAAACAACAGCACGTGCGTCCTTGTGACCCACACATCGTCTCATGTGGTCATACCAAGCGATGTCACAGAGTAAGCTTGGCAACCACCCGTAAAAAAACATTGTGTGACCCGACTGGGATTCGAACCCACGACCCTTCCATTAGTGAGTATCTTTCTCAAAAGGCTAATGTTACTCCAACCACACTTGGCACTAAGATATCCGGTGGGATATGGCAGTCAAGAGCTCAAGAAGTTGGATTTTGCGAAATGTTCTGAAAATTTAAAGAAACCCACACACAATATCATAAAGGAGGACCCCGGGCAAAACAACTATGTCACGTGCAGATTGCACGTCGGCCACTTACTCGTGTTGCACAACGGCAATGGCCTCCCATTGTAACAAAAGGTCGCTGTGGGCTGCACCTATCCGGCTATGGGCAAAATACATCATCCTTGAAAATATCCCAAATGGAGGAGCCCTGGTGATACGAAACCATCACTTGCGCGGCTGATCTCCTCCCACCTACTCTGTTGGAGCTACGGATACACGTTTCGGAGCACTGCAATGCACCAGGGCCACTGCAGGGCTGGCCAAGTGGCCCAATGTCGAAAAATCGGGGTTCGGGGACATATTCAAGGTCACGTGGCACGTGAATTCGAGTTTGCCCAGGGTAGGCACCACCACCGGCATGTGGGTATCCAGTATCCACCAATAGCTGCCATTCATAAAATTTAGAGCAAATTTATCGATTCGTGTTTGCGCTAAACATACATCTTAGTTTGGCCCCATTATAAGTCTATGGGGAAATGGCACGTGCCTGCCGCGCGGGCTTTGAAGTTTTCCCACACTAACGGACCCTGCCATCATCTAGATCCCCGTGAGTGAGCGATATGCTGAACATTTCGGAGAAATTTATCGAGCCGTTTTCCAGAGCAACAACTTCTACCGATCTCAGACACGAATTGGAAAACAAAGCCCGGAGAATGGCTCAGGTTGTTTTTCTATAGAAAAACACAATTCTAAAGAATAATGTTATTTGCAATATAGAACAACCTTCGGTAATTACAGTATCGCCTCCCTTCCAGGCGAGCCTAAATAAATGTCATAAATTATGTCTTTTGACACCGGCCATGGCCCCCACTTTTGGTCAGATGTTATTTCTAACAGCAAAAGGTATACTAAGACGAGAAGAGGTCAAATTTGCGAAGAAACCTTGCATAGGGATTGCATTTCTCAAAACAAAATAAAAATACCATTGGTACCCCACTTTGCATGACGTTCCTACGTTCCTGTCACAATCTCCATGACTCATCCAATACAAATAAGCATATAATACGTGAATTATATGCACATTTGCAGCGACGCGTAACAAAACTGTAATGAATATTCCAATGGCTCCATCTCATAAATGGAAACATACAGTTGTAAATATGATTGCATTTGTATTGAAAACATATGCGATAGCCCCAGACCTCCCGGTTCACACACTGAAGTGTTTTCCGAAATTCGGTTTCATTACCTCACAATATGCACCTAAAGTTATGTCCAAGGGAAATGAAAAACCTGTGGGAGACAAACCAGTGGAGAGATGACTACGGAACTACGACGAAAAATCACAACTACGAGACTACGAAAATCACAACTAGGATGGCATGTATGAGCTATTAGCCCCTATAAAGCTTCCAAGGTTCAATGGCAGCCACCTTCAAATGGTGTGCAAATTGGTATAGACAGGTAGACATGGGTCCAGGATTAAAGGGAGTGTGTCTAGTCAAATACTGAAAATGTGTGTTGTACCTACCAGTCTTTGCTGAATCGAATGGTATCATTCGTTCCTCTGTGGCTGATCCGATATCCGGGACCGGGACCTCTGATACACTCTCTTGACACCGGCCCCTTATATATTGGCGCCGCGCCAATACCCGAGTGTTCCGCGCTCAGCCACCCGAGCGGCGCGGCCGACCCTTGTCAGAGACTGTAGTGGGCGGAGTCAGCCGTGATAAATTTATGACGTCATGCGTCATACAAAAGAGAAACTTGCTGATTTCTCCAACGATATCAAGCAATTGCCCAAACCAAAGTCATATTCGTATTTTTCAGCTCAAGATACCTATTACTGCCATATTTCTAGAAATATATCAAGGTGGGATACTCCCTTAACCCGCGAGTCACTAGGGGGGGCTTTTTTTAGCCCCCCTTAGGAATATTAGGAATATCTCAACAACTAATGCAGATATCGACGCCAAACTTTCAGTACCATTCCGGGAATCATTTTTCCACCTTTTGAACAAAAATAAAGCAATTTCGTCAGAATGTTTTTGAGATATAGTGAATTTAGTGACGTCACTAAACACGATTTTGACCCAAAATCAGCTAAACTTTGCCAGCCCGTACAAATGCCGCATTTGAAGCAAAATGCAATCGAAAAACGCTAAAAGGTAGCAAATTGCAAGGGCTACAAACCAGCTATCTCTAAATTGTGAAAATATTGGTTTTTGACCACCAAAATGTAAAAAAATGGGGAAATACCCACAAAATCAAATTTTTCAAAGATATTAAAAAAACGGAATATATGTCAGATAACTACATATGAGCAACTAACATACCACATTTCAAAATTATATCTTTTTTGACTGTCATGACATATAAAGTATGGGTAAATTATGACGTCATATTTTGAAATTGCGTTTTTTGTTTGCTTTTATTGACCAGATACAGACACATAAATGCCAGCACTGTATTTTTTTAAAAGATAGAACTGATATAGAAACATGTTTTTGTCATTTCGATTTATCAATTTCAAATTTTGACCTTCGGTGACCTGAACTTGACCGGAACTTGACACTAACTTCACGTAAATGAAGTCAGGTGGTCAAATTACTATCACTATCGAATTCTACGCGTAAAAGCATCCATAAAACATGTGCTGCATGACTTTCGTAGATATTTTGTGTGTAGATACATTTTGTGACCTGACCTTGACCTTGATCTTTTCCAACAATCTCACTTTTTTAGCTCATGTGGGATATGTATCATACCCTTGACAACACTTTGGGTGATTATAGGCGCAATCGAAGGCCATGAATGACAAGTATTGTACATAAACTAAAATACCTCTATTTTGACGTTTGACTTGACCGTGACCTGACGTGTTCTTAATTAAAAATTTTAAGTGTGCGTTAGGTTCATCTTATAGAGCGCTTTCGAATGCCGCCTTGCGCGTCCCGCTGCGATCATTGGTTCGGAAGATACCAGGGGGGGGGGGCTACCCCCCCGTGAGTTGTGTTACAGAATATACCCCAGTGACTGCCGGGTTAAGGTCTAAACCTCACTCCAATGTCTGAAGAAATTAAAATTGCCTTTCTGAAATATTGATGCCTGACAGGTGACGGAATTGTATTTTTTTTAAAATCAAATTATCAAAGGAAATCATCGTAAGAAAACATAGACATTGGAATAAGCATGGTCTTCTCCAGGTATTCAGATAAAGAAAGACAAGATGCCAGGAACGTCACCACACAATTTGGAGTGGGCAGGGTAGCCAGGTGATTAGCCCTCCCACTCCCAGTTAATGTTGAAATCCTGCTACTTTTTTTTTGGGGGGGGGGGGGGGGGGTGGCCGGCGTATCCTCCATCACGTCGTATCCACATCATCTTTGGAAATTTTCAAGAGTTGCCTCACTGAAATGATTATGTTTCTGCAGTTAACAAATTATCTCACCAGATCATTAAACAAAACTGGATCGGTCCTACAGACCTAATCAGACTAAACAATAAGATAACGTATAGCTTCGATGTTTGCAGTATATAATGAGATAATGAGAATACAAGATAATGAAAATGGTAATCAGGCTCGTATTCCACTATTCCAGCCCAGCTGGCCTCTATTTAGCGTACGCCGATTTGATTCACGAAGTAACAACACAATGACGGAATACGAAATAACACCAAAATGATACAATACTACGTTCTGTTTACGACACAGCATGGGACGCAAAGATTTCACGACATGACTACCTGCTTCCATCACTGCATGCAAACCGCACCGAACACGCAACCACCCACGCACGCATAGCTCACCTGCAATTTGTCGGCCGTCTCCCGCAGGTCGTAGCACTTGTCGGCGCTGGTGCGAGCAATGAAGTCCTCCACGAGTCGGACGCCGATGTTGTAGCCCATGCGGTCCAGGTGTTTGTTGACGTCTTCGACACTCTCCAGGTCATTGAGCAACTGCACCACCAGCGCTCCGTACGTGAGCGTGAATAGCTCAGAGTTCTACGGGCAGTCGACGGATGTCAATAGAAAAGCTGTACGTTCTGAGAAAACGATGATGTGAACATTAGTGTATGGATAGATCTCGACGAGACCACGAAAATCACAATTAGGATGACTTTCGTGAACTATTAGTCCCTATAAAGCTTCCAATGTTCAATGGCAGCCACCTTCAAATGGTGTGCAAAATGGTATAGACAGGTAGATCTTGTCACACTGATATTCAACGCAATCGACAAACACAATACATGTAGTAGCTCAATAGAAGTCTTTGTAATCCTGTGTAATACTAAAAAATAAATACATAGGTACACTGCATGCTATGAATGGGTAGGATACTAGGAAAAAAAACAAGTTAAATTTCAAAGGCAGGGATAGTGGGCACCATTAAAGAACAACTGCAAATACCTAACTGGGCTGCTGAGATAAAGAATCACCAGAATGTGTTTCTTACTGAGAAAACAGACTAATGATCAGACTTTGAGTATAGATCTATTTTGAAAATGTGATATCTTTTTACTATGGATATTTCAAAAAGTGGAACCAAGCCAAAATATTAAGCACATTAATGCTATCTTGAAAGTTGAAAGGATGTCAGTACTCACCACTTTCTTGGGATCAACTGATCTATTCATGGCTGCTTACCCTGCCAAAATTGTCATGATTAATATGCAGCATTACAGAATACACCATAAAACAAGGCATCTGACATCGCAGTACTTTAATGCAAAGTGTGCCAATGGGAAATGAAAGCACACACTTTCAGCAATATTTGTATCCACATTATATATAATTCAATTAGTTATTATGACATAAACTTTTGGTGGAACTAGTTAAGATTGCCTTGTAAATGGTTAAATGCCAACAACAAAACATTGCCTTCACCAGATCATGAGATAGTGGATGACAAACTTGAACCACAATTTTTGGAAGACACACATTTTCTCCCTCGCAATGTCATACGGGTACCGTATCTTGAGTGAGTTCACGCTGTCTGCTGGTATTGGTGTTTCAGTGGCTTAACCTATTCCCTGCGGCATAATTGCGTTAACCTGCGGGAGGGCAGATTCTGCCCTCCCGCAGTTATTTAACTTGCGGCGGGAGGTTTGTTATTTAACAACAACATTATTCTTACATTTAACTTTGTAAATAGGCACATTTCTTATAACTTATTTAATAATAATTTCATTTTCTCCCTCGCAATGTCATTGTTAAACGACACGACCAAAATATATTTATCTAAGAGTAATACTGCAAAATACGCTATCAACGTATTTTGCAGCTAGTTTACACTCAAATGATAAGTTATACGATGCAAATTTCCTTTCAGTAGTCTTACTAAATGTGCATTTGAAAGAAGTCATTATTTGGATTTGAGATATTGCAGGTCCTTGCTGTTGGAAAGAATGTTTGAAATGAGATCTTACAGATTCTGCCCCCTTAAAAAGTCAGATTATGATGAATCTTGAATTTAAGCTTGCTAGCATTGTATCTTGTTGAACCCTAGACCTTCAAAAGCAAATTTTCATGGGACCTAGTCTGAGTGGAACCATAAAACCAGACTTGTCACACATGGGTCCAACCTCATTTACACCATACCATGTAGAGGATACATCAGAGTTTGAGGAGAGCAGGACTTCCAAGCCATGATAAAATGGCTTAGCAATTCCTGATGCTGATGAGGGAAGGAACAACAATGTTGTCAAGGAACTATAAGCACTTAAGTGAGTAAAGTTATCTTAAATACTGATCTACATCCCCACAAAATATAACTTCAAATGAGCCATACATAAGAATCAAATGACCAGCTATCAAACAAGAAAAACAATTGAGTGGCCAGCTGATCTATGAACTAAAAAAGGATTTAATGAAATTCATGTTCTTTGACAGTATTAGGGCAAACTACCATCTAATATCAGACCGATATTAGACCCCATAGTTACAAACTAATATTAAATGTGCCAAAACACCAGAAACTGCATTCTATTTGTGGTGTATTGGTGCTATAGGACACTACTTTAAAGGGAGTGTGCCTACTGTTTTGGAATGTCACAAATATTTTTCATACGGTAAGTAGCTATTGGTTTGATTGTTGTATATGATGAAATTCACATCTGGAGCCCCTTTAGTTGAATTTTCACTTATATTGTTTTTGCTTATTTTTTGTTTCGATATCTATAAAACGATCGCCACTGTGGTGATGTTATGTAAAACGGCGCACATAAGACAATGCAATTACGGTCACATCATGTAAGATAGAAAGACAATCTTACTTACACAGCACAGCACAGCACGTTCTTGCCGCTGTGCATTTTATTATGTGCAAGTTTCGTAGCTCTAAATTGATATTTTCTTCAAAAAATGGCCATCAGCCATCATCGAAAAACATGATGGCCGTCCAGTTTCTGTTCGGCTGCTGCTATCAGCGTGCACGAGCTGTTTTGTTGAATTGCTATTGACCGGCGCTAACAATATGCTAGCAGTTTAATCGATAGTTACAGTGCTTCTAGTAGCGGAAGCCCTCTGGAGTCTACCCGATAACTTTTTGCTCCCAGCAAGTTCCTGGAGTCTTTCGAATATCTCAGCAACTAGGGCGAATCTGGAGAAACGAAGTCATAGGTCAATTCAGATAATTATGTTCTATAAACCAGTGTCAATAACACCAAATAAGCGATGTGAGTAGGCACACTCCCTTTAAACAATCAATAGTATCAATTCTGGTGGGTGGGGTAAACAACTGTAATGCCAGACACATCCTACCATTAGACTTGTCATGCTTCTGGTGCTATAGTGTGTCAGTATAATCCACATTGTCAAAAGCATGGAGTCAGGTGTTAGGACATCTTTGGTGTTATGGTTGTTTACCCTATTTGAACATGTCTGATGTTATGTTTTTTTTACCCTGCACTCCAAATTAGCACATTTGATACTCTGTGAATCAGTCAAACAGGGGTTGCTACACTGTTTCCTTTAACATTATTTGTATATTCACTAATAGCTCAAAATAATTGTCCATGGTTGAAAGCACTATAATGTTAAGGCTTCATGTGTTGCTACAATGACTACATCTCAATAATAATATAATAATAACGTTTACTTCGCACCAGCACAGGTACATATCTTTGCAGCATATACAATGGGAAGGAAATAGTACACAAGATGGACACAACATAACACAAGTCATACACTAGCCAGGGTCAATGCCCTCAGCCACTCAGGGTTGTCTTGGTTCCGCTGAACAACGATCTGATTCAGGCGGGGCGCAAAAAGGTTGACAATGTCATTTTTTCTGCTGCTGAGAGGTTAACCCGCGCTTTGAGACAACTTCGCCATGGTGGGGGGTCAAAATGAACCCCCCCGTAACTCGAAAACTAAAGGTACTAAAGACGCGGTAAAGGTACTAAAGGTAAGAAAGACGCGGAAAAGAGCGTTCAAAGCTCTCGACATGGACATTCGAAGTTACTTCAGGTGGTTTTTCCTCAGGTGAACATTGAGGTCACCAGAGGTCATCAAAGGTCAAATTTTCCAGTTTTTGGACAACGGCTTCAAACATTACCATACATCTAGAAAACTGTGATAGTTAGGAGCAAACGGAAAACGGAAAAAGCAATAGCAAGACATTGCAATTTTCATTCAGTACGGTGTCTTCAAATTTTACCTCAGATCAATATTTAAGGCTCCAGAGGTCATGAAAGATAAAAAAGTCTGATTTTGGCAAACCTGTTTTTCGCAAATAACTTTTTACTGAATAAAGATAGCGCAATACTATTGCCACCATCGTGTTTATCTCATCAAGGCGATCATTACAAATTACTTGTGCCCTAGTTAGGTCAAATTCAAAATTTGACCTCAGGTCAAGGTCATTCGGTGACCCAGGTAGGTCATGTTGCATATATGGCAACGCGGCTTGACGAGCCAAACACAGTGGTGCCATCCACTAGTCTATATCTTTATTGTATTAATAGTTATTAGCAAAACATTGATGATGACCTCAGATGACCTCACATGACCTTGCACTTTGCAGGGGTCACTGAGCAGCAATTACATCTGGGTCATCAATAATGAGCTAAAATAACATGATTTTGAAAGAATTGACCTGATGCCATGCAGATTCGTTGAATAGTAAGCATTTGTATATTTTCCCATTCACTTATAATGGGGAGGTCAGAAAATTTACCTGACCTTAGGTCACAGATATTTTAAAAAAATCCAAGATAAACTATTTGGAGGTACTCATGACCTCATGATATTCTGCAATTTTCAAATATTTCCTACCAAAACTGTAGCTTTGGCACAATCCCAAACATTTTAAGAGGTAAGGCCACTTCAAGTAACCTGGTGACCTGACCTAACATGACCTGAGGTAAAAACGTTAACAAAGTGTGTGCAATTCATGCCCAAACAGCTTTGCAAAATTTGACGGCGCTCCGCGCATCCGTTTTTCAGCTATGATCGAAAAACCGCCGGGGAGGGGGTGGGTCAAAATGACCCCCCCCCCCCCCTCCACCAGGGCATGGGTTAAAGGAAATAGTTCACCTTGAAATTTTTTTACCCAACACAATTTTATTATATTTTTTAATACAATTTCTTTTTATATTGTCAAAAATGGCCTTCTATCGCGCCGATTCAGGATAGAAGGCCGTAAATTTGTATTGTTTATCAAAACTATATGCATACTCTCCGAGTCAGAGTCCTGACGTCACGCGAATGTAAACAATGGATCAGCCAATCAGATTCGAAAGTAGTCGCGTAAAGATAGACTCGCATTGGAGATGTGCCAACCGGCGGCCGGCGATCGCTTGCTAGCACCAGCTGCAAGCTGATTGGCTGATGGTATAGCCTCTGCCCGGGCTAAACACAGCACAACATTCTTTCGCCAGCACCGCATTCCTTCGCCAAAAACTCAAATATATTCGGCTGGAGTCTTTTCAGTCAAGCAAACTTGCAGATAGGAGTTTCCCAACACAGGCTACAAAACTGCTATCTCAGTTTAAAACTAATGTTGAAGGTGAACTATTTCCTTTAAGGGCCATTAGGTCATACTCTTGTCTAACATATACTTTTTTGATACGATGCTAGCATAACACTTGCACTTGATGACTTGATGGATTGCACTTGCCACTTGCACACAGGGTTTTTATAACACTGTTTCCACTAGAAAGAAGCCTCATGTAAAACAAAAGTTGACTGCTAGCAGCTAGCATAGGACAGGGAAGAAGCTTGAGGGACTTACAGAGAACATGATTTCTGGTCCACACTGGCACCTTTACTAGTTTCTTGATACATGAATGATATGCCACACACAGTTCACAGAAGGCCTTCTTATCCCTGAGTGTGTCCCACAGCTCACAGCCATACATGTTCATACAGAAGGCTTTAAAGAGATTGATCACAATGTCCTTGTTGGCATGGCCAACCCTAGCACAGATCATATTTGCCCTATAATACATCAGTCACTTTACCCTGTGGATGTCCCCTCCAGTGTTTAAAAATTACATTTTGGTTAGGTGTGCAGATGATATAATTACTTTTGAAGGATGAGAAAATCCAGCATGGAAAATTATGATTTTCAAAGAGAATGGGAATTTTGTTCATATAATATTCAAAGCGGGAAAATAACTACCCAACTTGCTAATCTTCATCCATTGTTATGGAAAATAATGTCACACAAGTTAGGTATAACCTGAGTATTGGTAACTGTCGCGCTTGCGAGCGAAATCCGATGAGTTTTCAGAATTGTGTGAGACTTTTTGGAATTGATGAATACGTAAGAATGGTTCATTGTCTCATCTATAGCGTTCGCAGTACTTCGAATTCACGAGAATATTGGACTGTTTTTTGCATCGCCGTGCACCTCTCCGAGGATAACCGTTCTGGATCCGCCAATGCCTATGAGAAACATAATTAATTGTCACATGGTGACTTGGTCACTATGGTGCGCAATAGGAAACACGTTGAACCTCAACCTACATGCTGCCCCAAAAAATATGCCTATCATTCCCAGTTCAAAATTAAATTGATTCAAGAAAGCATTTCAATTATCTAAACTAACAGCCAGTATTGGTGGTATCTCTTAGAACTACCCTAGATCAAGCTGACACATACATGGGTGAAATCAACCTAAAACTTCACCAAATACCATATCATCCAACATCAACCAACCAATTCAGATGTCAACAAGTTGAAAGACCAAGGTCACGACCCAGCCACGCAACTCGAAACGGTACGATAATACCGGAGACCGAATGTTGCCCTACGGTAAATAGAATACTCAACTTTTTGTCTCATCTCAATTCTCATCCTTCTCGCATAGCTGAATACAACAATTAATAACTTCTTCAAAATACTAGTTTTCTGCTAAAAAATATGACTTTTCAGAAAAAAATCAGCAAACAGTCGAATGTTTCATTTAGTGAAAATAATTCGGTTTAGGAGATAATTTAAGAAGGTTTCAGCAGGGTGTGCAGCCCACCCAAATGTTTGCGGTGAAGTCATCCTCGGAGAGGTGCACGGCGATGCAAAACACAGTCCAATATTCTCGTGAATTCGAAGTACTGCGAAAGCTATAGATCAGATAATGAACCATTCTTACGTATTCATCAACTTTGACCCAAACTTATTCCTGTAGTAATTTGAAAACCACGACTTTGTAACAGCAGGTGTTGCACTCAGATTCGCTTGAAATCGGCCGTCATTGCAAGGCATTCTGAAGGCAATAATTTAAGACACTAGACACAATTGTTGTTGGCTGAAAACTACTGTATAGGCTCGGAAAACGATGAAGAATTTCCTGGAGTGGTATTTATTTTGCTACGACTCGTAATGAGCATAATATTGAAGAGTTTAGTTGGGTGGCATTTGGGTGGCATTTGGGTGGCGTTGGGTGGATTTTCTCATCCTTCGGGAGGCATTTTGCTGCAGGATGATTTTATAGAAACATATGATGCGCAACTGATTCGAAACAATATGCAATGTGGCGTGTCTGCTGCCGTAATGAAAAATGTATCTGGGAGGGATATAATGCTTCTAGACTTAATTTCAGTTGGTTATGGTAGATATGTGCCTTGCCAGGTTACTGTCAATTTTAGTTTATTGCTTGTTTGATCCCTTTCAATTTCATGGCTTTCAGGTAGTACTGATTCAATGGCTGATTACCTAGATGAATACTAAAATATATGCAGCCTGAAGTGTGTGTGCGTGTGCGTGTGCGTGTGCGTGTGCATGTGCGTGTGCGTGTGCGTGTGCGTGTGCGTGTGCGTGTGCGTGTGCGTGTGCGTGTGCGCCTCTGTCTCTGTCTCTGTCTCTGTCTCTGTCTCTGTCTCTGTCTCTGTCTCTGTCTCTGTCTCTGTCTCTGTCTCTGTCTCTGTCTCTGTCTCTGTCTCTGTCTCTGTCTCTGTCTCTGTCTCTGTCTCTGTCTCTGTCTCTGTCTCTGTCTCTGTCTCTCTCTCTCTCTCTCTCTCTCTCTCTCTCTCTCTCTCTCTCTCTCTCTCTCTCTCTCTCTCTCTCTCTCTCTCTCTCTCTCTCTCTCTCTCTCTCTCTCTCTCTCTCTCTCTCTCTCTCTCTCTCTCTCTCTCTCTCTCTCTCTTTGTCTCTCTGTGAAACTTCACTCCACACTTTACCGCTGTTTGCCAAGGTGTCCAGAACGACAGCATTCAACTATAAATCCGCTGATTTCGACGGACTACGTGGTGCGCTAAACTGTCTGCCTTGGAATATTATGCTAGCAATGGATGTGGATTCAGCTGCTGATGCGTTTTACAACCTAGTCAACGCGGCTATTGCTGACTATGTGCCTACAGTGTACCTAGGTGCTCGTTTTCCGCCATGGTTGATCGTGACGTGAAGTCTGCCCTGCGTCTTAAAGAAACATCCTTTAAACGTAAAAAATCCTCTCCCTCTCCAGAAAACGCACGAGCATTTTCGCAAGCGAGATCCGATTTAAAATCACTCGCAAACTTTAAATATCGCAAATATCTTAAGGGACTCGTGCATGACTTCAAGGACAACCCTAAACGTTTTTGGTCCTTGATTAAATCGCTGAAATCATCATCCCACTCTACTCCAGTTCTTATGCACGGTGTAAACAGCTTCACTGGTCATTCCGAGAGAGCGGCTTGCTTTAACCAGTGCTTTGCCCAAAAGTGTTCTGACCCTCATGTTGGCACGTTGCCAATCGCTCCAGACCTAACCGTACCAAATTTTAACTAATTTGACTTTCCGCAGGGCAAGGTCGAGAACCTACTTCTCAACCTTGACAGGCACAAGGCATGCGGTCCGGACGGCCTCAGTGCTCGCATTTTAAGGGAATGTGCTCGAGAGCTGGCCGTCCCGATCGAGATGCTGTGCCGCTTATCGGTCGAGCAGGGCGTCTTTCCAGCCCGTTGGAAAGAAGCCAATGTCATACCGGTGCACAAGAAGGGAGATAAACGACCAGAAAACTATCGGCCCATCTCCCTTTTACCACTCTGCTCAAAGGTGCTGGAGAAGGTTGTTTACGACTGCCTGATTGAGCATTGTCGTCCCGTTTTGCCTGTCAACCAACACGGATGTATGCCAAAACGTTCGTGCGTGACCAACCTGACCTGCTTCCTGAATGATGCCTGGGGCTCTATAGCCGAGGGGAAACAGCTGGACGCCGTGTACACCGACTACTCGTCCGCGTTTACAAGTGTGAATCACCAACTGTTGTTGCACAAAATGAAGCACTCATTCAACGTGAAAGACCGTGCATACTCGTGGCTTCGTTCATACCTGTTAAACCGTAGTCAGCGAGTGGTTGTAAACGGGAAACACTCACCGTGGACTCCAGTGTTATCGGGCGTCCCAGAAAGTAGTATATGCGGCCCCCTGTTATTTATCTGTTTTACCGCCGATATACCACTCCACATACAAAATAGATGCACAATGTATGCTGATGACGTTAAGCTGTATACGCCGGTCCGCTGTGAGGACGATGCTCGTGCACTTCAGTCTGACATCGACTCTCTTGTACATTGGTCACGTGTGTGGGGGCTAAATTTGAACCCGGCCAAGTGCCACGTAATATCGTTCACTTTGCGCACCTCGCCTGTCTTAGCGGCCTACACAATGGATGGTGGTACACTAGAGCGTCACGCACAGGTGCGCGACTTGGGAGTCATCTTAGACTCAAAGTTGAACTTCGCTTCTCATGTGGACGCCACAGTCGCAAAGGCCAAACGTATGCATGGACTGCTTATCCGCAGCATGCAGCTGCCAGCTCTCCGTCGCCATGTAAAGCTCGATCACTAAGTCATGTTGTGTGCTTTCAACGCTCATGTCCGCTCCATTGTCGAATACGGGAGCGTGGTCTGGTCGGGAGCGGCAGTGACTCATCTTAAACGGCTGGAACGCATTCAGCATTCCTTTTTTATTTGGCTCGCGTGTTCATCTGACCACAGCTCCTTTAACCTAGCTTACGATCACTTACTGCAGCATTTCAAGGTTTCCTCCATAAAATTTCGTTTCATGCAGCATGATCTTATGTTCATACACAACGTTGTTCACGGCCGACTTGACAGTCCCCAGCTCCTGTCATGCTTTCACCTGTCGGCTCCGGCCAGACGGATCAGGTCGCCTGTGCTCTGGCATATACCGTTTGCACGTGTCGCTGCTGTGAAAAACGGATCTTTTTGCCGAATTTCTTCCATGTGTAACAGTTTCTTAACGCCTGCGTATCCCTAGATTTATTTTGCTCGCCATCATCCGACTACAAATCCGCTGTGCGGTCACATGTAACTCGGGCAGGTGCCTTTTGAGCCTTTTGAGCTTGCAACCAGGCTTCACCACGTGAGGGCTCACCGAATGGTTATGTGTGTGTGTGTACTTGCGTGTGTCCTGTGTGCGCGTGCGTGTGCGTACGTGTGTGTGTGTGTGTAGGTGTCTTGTCTGTCGTCTTGCATGCATGTGTATTTTAAGTGAAAGTCATAGTTTTATCTCCTGACTTCGCCTGTAACCGGTTTTTGTGCCTGTTGGTGATTTATAAATAAATACAAATACAAATACAAGGTGTTTGTTCACAGCTGAGCTCAAAATTGAAATACAAGACACAGTCTGTTTTATTTACAGCATCATAGATTCATATCCCCAGTAGCACTTAAGCATTATGAATGTCAATTAATATCCATCTTTTCATTTTGCAATTCAGAGATGATGGGCGCCATGTAGCCTTCGTTGTCGGAACGCCCTTAAACACCAATCATCACCAATTCAAAGATGTGGTAATTGTCATTAACAGGGCATGTGCATGGTGCAGCATGATCATTTGTATGATGTTTATCTTTAGTTCCGTGTGATGCAGGATCCAGGATGGTGATTGATGGATAGCTTGCTTGAGTATTTGGACAGGATCTTTTGAAACAAAGTTGTTTTCTAGGTCAAAGAAGTCATGCCTTGAAACTCAGGCAGAACATTTAACCAACACAAAAATAACAATGATTGATGAGAAAGTAAAAAAATGAAAGGTGAGAAAATCATTACATCAATTACGATAGGTGGTATTTTCCACTAATTTTTATGAAAATGTAAACACTGACCCTCTGGGGTCTGGGGCTCTATAGCAGAGGGGAAACAGCTGGACGCCGTGTACACCGACTACTCATCTGAGTTTACAAGTGTGAATCCGTGTTTACAAGGCAGCAGCATCACTGATATTGGAGGCCAATATGTGCCCTAGGTATTTAAATTGGGCGGTACATACTTGTGGTCCCCCCTTAGTTATTAGTAAATCCCTATACTATACCTACCAACCGATAGAGAATATCACGTTTAGTAACTATGGATGTCTCCCCCCCCCCCAACACATTTTGCACTATAACTAATTATAACTTCAATAATTAATATCTCGCCGCTTCCGTCGCCAGCGAAACTTTGTTTACATGCCAGCTGATGACGACAGGCCTTGATACAAGTATAGACAGCGTTGACGGCGGCCCAGCTATGACATCACAAAACTTATTTACATTGTATGGTTAGGTTAGGTTAGGTTACAGTCATTGTTCCTTATTTTTCCTGTGCATATTCCTGCGTCCATATATATTTCTGCGTAGATATGGTGACGATCGTAGTGGGCGATCAGTCATTACACCTTCCATATTTTTTGTTCTGTTTCAACATTGTTAGGTAAGATACATTCTAAATAACAATTAACATCACAAATACAGAATAGTGCCTTCAAATATGCAGTGACTAAATAGTGAGGTTTTGAAACATCTAAAATGTTAGGGACATCAAGTATGTATGACCGAAGATCATGTAATGTAATGTAGCATGGCCAAATAAATCCAATTTAATATGGATCTTGAATGAATATGGCTAAAAAACGAATGTTACCATACAATATTTCATTTCCAACCTACAGTATTGCAACGTAGGAACCTACCTACCAAGTTCACCAAGCTGCTATATACAGACCTTCCTGTTATACTTCTAAATACAACTTCAAACACAATATAGTTATAGGGCTTGAATATACAACTGCGGAAAATCTCAGATATCACACCAATCACGGTGGATAAAATACTGTAAATAGATACTGTGCAGTAGGTACTGTAGGTAGGTAGACTCAAGGCCATATATAGAAGGTAAAATCATCAGGCGATTTGTTTACATTGGTAACCTTGGACGGATGACGTCACTGGTTTTCGGCTCCCAGATTGGCCCGGCTGGCATAGCTTAGTGAAGTATTCTACGGCGAGCACAGAACGGACCAAGGGATGACAATTACTTGCACTACCAACAGGGGCGCACACAAGGGGGCATAGGGGCCCGTGTCACCCCTTCCCCTCAGCGAGTCGAGGACCCCTGAGCCACACGAAGGGTGGTCCATGGCCCTGTCTAGCGCCCAGACTTCAGGGGGCCCGCACGGGCGGGTCACAGGCCCTTCGGCAATCCGAGGGGCCCGGTGATAGCCAGAGGGGGGAACTATCAAAGCGTTCAAAGTTGTAGCATTCAATGCTTGTACCACCCAAAACCGCAGCCAACAACGCTTGCGACATCCAAAATTCGCCCGGGTAGGGGACATCTTCATGAGCCAAACTCGCCGCATCCAAAATGGTACTCGCCGCATCCAAAACCGTAGTATACAGCCACATACAAAGCCGTGGCAGTCACGCTTGCGCCATCCAAAACTGTCTGGCGCGGTCATATTGGAACCACTAGTTGCAGTGAAACCCGCTAGATGGAGGGACTAGCGGGGTAATGACGTAGTCACTCTGGCACGCAAGCCGGCTACAGTGGAATATGTTTATGCGAATGGACATCTGACATCACACTGGGCCCGACGTCGCCTCGCATCGGCCGGCAGCTGTCGGGCGGAGAGGAGGGTGGCTGGTATAGACCGGCGGAGTGGGGAGTGTTACATCGAGACCGTGGGAAAGCTAATGGTAAAGCCCAGGCTACACTAGGCGTGATTGTCAAGGAAATCACGCGCGTGTTCTCCGTGTTTGCAGAACTTCCTTGACGTCCGGGATCTGCCGGTCAAGCAAATCACGCAAGGAAAATGGATAAACCACTGCATTTTTTTTAATCGATAAACCACTGCATACAATTTGCTCAAACGCTTCTTCATTCATCTTCCGCCACGATACTCAGCACAAATTATTCAAGTTTAGGTCTAGTATAGACTACAATACGCGAAATCAAGCAAAATGATAAAAACCCTGCAACTCGCAATCTCGGAAAACACGACAAGTTCAGAATTTTGAACTTTTCATCGTTCCGTCCGTGACGTGTCTGCGGAATTCCCTTGACGTTTCATCCGGGATCTGCGTGATGTGCCAGTGTAGCTCACCCAATGCATTTACTATTAGCTAAACTTGCTCTGTCACGCAAATCCCGACAACACGGATAACACGCACGTGATTTTCAGGAAATCACGCATAGTGTAGCCTGGGCTTAAAGCTACGACACTTGTTGCTAAGGCCAAGAAAATCGCTCACGGGGATGGGCGTTTAGGCGAGGATGGGCGCTGCCACGTTTCGATATGCGATTACCGGCCCATTCTGGTAAACCTTATGGTACTAGCTTATTGTACTACTACTACCACCATAGTCATTGGCGGATCCAGAACGGTGGTTTGGGGGGGGGGCACATTCCCCCCTCCCCCCCCAAAAAAAAATATCACACAACTCTGAAAACTCATCGGATTTTGCTTGCTTATGGATTGATAGCTGATTTAAAAAACTTTCCTTTGTAAAAGTTGCTTAGATTGTCTTCTATGTAAACAAAATGTGTCAATTTTGTGCCTATTTCAGGCGGTTCGGAGGGGGGTCATGGCCACAATGCCCCCCTCCCCCTCCTGGATCCGCTAGTGACCATAGTCTGCAACGGATTTAATTAATGAATTTCTTATTCTATAATTAATTATTAATTGTGATGATTTATTATTGAAAATTTAACATATGAATAATTTAATAGTAATACATAAATATAATAGTTAACCCATTAAGTAAGTACCAAGGTGTGTTCTAGATGGGCTGGATCAACAGTTTTCTGGTCGCATAGGGAGAGCCACGTCCTGACATAGCTTCAAAAACTTCCGCCCCCTAACTTCAGGCGTTTTCGAAATATAGAGACATCGCCTCTAAACGGGATTACACGAGGGTACCCTGAGCAACTCATAAGTAATGGTTTAAGACGGGCGGATAACATGGAAAGAAAAAAGTTGCTAGAAGGCGTGACGAGAAAGCAAGATAGGCAAGATAGGTTGGTCGTCACATATTCAAGTCATTTACCGAACATTAGTAAAATACTAAAAGAGAAGGAGCACCTTTTGGCACGGTCAGATAAACTTAGGCACATTTTTCAGAGTGACATGTTCGTATCATACAGGAGGGGGACTAACCTAAAATATATTTTAGTACACAAAAAGACCAAACAGCTGGGGCAGATAGATCAAAAGGGTCAAGGGCACTGTGGAAAAAAATGTTCGCTGTGCAAAGTTATTTACAGACAGGAGGACAGGGTTAGAGGCCCGGCAGGGAAGGAAACTTGTACATATGATAAAACAATAGGATGTAAGTCGAGGAACGTAATATACGGAATTTTTTGCGAAGTATGTGAGTGTGTGATTTATGTTGGAGAAACGGGAGGAGTACTCTACCAAAGAGTTCAAAATCACCTGTCGACTATACGGTGCGGCAGGAATGAAATGGAGGTGGCAGACCACTTTAATGGGGAGGGACACCAACTGTCAAACGCCAAATTTGTGGGACTGGAAAAAGTGTGGAAGGGTTTGGTAACGTATAGGAGAGTGCGGGAACAAAGATGGGTAGGCTTATTTGGCACACACCAAAGGGCAGGGGGACTGAATAAGAAAACGAATTAAGTGGGAAGTGGGATTAAGGGGAAGGAAGCTAGCTTCACAAGTCTTTTTTCCCGGAGGCGGGTTAAGGCTTTTTGGCAAGTACAAAATGGAAAGATAAATTTGCGATCTGATATCTGATGTGTTTGCGATCTCTGATATCTGATGTGTTTGCGATCTCTGATCTCTAATGTGCTTGCGTTCTCTGAATGTGTTTTGTTTTGAGTGTGGTTTTGTGTACGCCGCCGCACGGAGGTTGTCGATATAACTATGACATGTTTTATGTTAAGGTGTTTCGAAACTGTGGTCTATATAACTGTGGTATATATATATATATATATATATATATATATATATATATATATATATATATATATATATATATATATATATATATATATATATATATATATATATATATATATATATATATATATATATATATATATATATATATATATATATATATATATATATATATATATATATATATATATATATATATATATATATATATATATATATATATATATATATATATATATATATATATATATATATATATATATATATATATATATATATATATATATATATATATATATATATATATATATATATATATATATATATATATATATACATATATACATATACATATACATATACATATACATATACATATACATATGGATATGGATATGCATATGCATTTGCATATGCATATGCTTATGCATATGCATATGCATATGCATATGCATATGCATATACATATGCATCTACATCTACATCTACATCTACATCTACATCTACATCTACATCTACATCTACATCTACATCTACATATACATATACATATACATATACATATACATATACATATACATATACATATACATATGCATATACATATACATTGTCATATGCCTATGCATATGCATATACATATACATATACATATACATATACATATACATATACATATACATATACATATACATATACATATACATATACATATACATATACATATACATATACATATACATATACATATACATATACATATACATATACACCAAGTGAACGCAGACAGGACAACAGTGAGCTCAAGGAAAAAGTAGAAAAACTAGAAAAAAAAGATTGACGAGATGACTGTGCTCCTTGCGCGTCTGGCTTCACAGATGATACCTGTGAAGACTGGTGGTGCAACAGATAGGGAGGAGAGGCAGAGAAGGAGACTGCTGAGGAAACGATGGTTGGGGAAAAGAATGATAATGATGAATCAGCTTCTGCCAGTGCTAGTGCCAATGCGACCCAATGTGACCCCAGTGTTGCACGTGACTGTGTGACGGACACAGTCCAGACAGGAGCATGGCAAACGGTGAAGGGAAAATGTTGAAGGGAAAGGATGCCAAGAAAGGTGACACAGACTCTGCTGATATGAATGTTGACATACCTCTCTCACAGGAGATATGCAGGAAGACTAGAGCAGTGGACAAAGGACCCAGAGAGAGGTCAGTTTCGAACTCGATGCGTTCATGGAAAGATCCCAAATCTGTGGGACACACTTGAACAGTTGCTTGGGAACATGTTGGATGAACATGATTATCATTTGTTTCCTCTTGTGTTTGCTATTGCATGTGATTGCTTTTCATCTGTTTTGCTTATTGCATGTTGCAAGTTTGCACCCTGTGGAATGTGGACATTTTCTCTTCCTTGCATTTTCGTCTTTCCCGCACCATAGACCGCCACCCCTGGTCTTTCCTTTGATTTCTGCTCATTGCTACCAGCCAGCATGTTTATCCTCCAAGCAGCGCATAGACATGGTTAAAATAATGCAGTGGAACTGTCGTGGAATTATTTCTAAATGGTCGGAGGTGAAGCCTGTGCTTACAGGAAAGGCAATATATATCATATGTTTACAGGAAACTCACTTCCTTTCCACCGATCAATATGATTTTCGGTTACCCAACTACACCATATTTAACACTTACACAAACACAGACAGAAATCAGGGAGGAGTGTGTATCTATATTAAAAATGATCATCCACATTTTCAAATCCAACTCAACACAACCTTACAAGCAGTAGCTTGCTCAGTGAAGGTTGGTAGAAACAGACTATGTGTGTGTTCTTTATATTTACCTCCCGCAGAACCCATTATATTTCAGGATCTTAATAGTCTAATATGCCAGCTTCCACAACCTTTCATTATTTGCACTGATGCCAATAGCCGCCATACCATGTGGGGAGCAGATCGCTGCGACCAAAGAGGCGTCATATGGGAAAGAATAATTAGACAATATGCACTAAATATCCTCAATGATGGCTGTCCAACAAAACTGGATGAATATACTGGCTTATGGTCACACATTGACATAACAGTATCTTCAGGCAATATAGGCCAATATCTGACATGGTGTACAGATGATGACCTATATTCCAGCGACCACTGCCCAATTCATATCACTTATGATATTCAGCAAACAGGGGAAGATAGATCTGATATTTTCTGTGGATGGAACATAAATAAAGCAAACTGGACTGAATTTACGGACAACTGTAATATACAGTTTGATGAAGCAACTGGCATAGACAATTGTAGAAATGTCACTGAGACTTTAATAGCAGCTGCTACAGAAACAATTCCTAAGAAAACCGGTAAAACAAAATACAGCTGCCCATGGTGGAACAATGAATGTAAGGAGGCGATACAAACCCGTAAAAGGGCGCTAAACCGGTTTAGACGTAGCAACCAAATTGAGCATCTCGGGCAATATAAACAAGCGAAAACCAAAGTCAGACAGGTAGTGAGGACAGCGAAAAAGGAATCTTGGGAAAAGTTGCTGCATATTTTCAATCACACAACCCCTGTAAAACAACTGTGGGAAGTTATTCGCAAATTTACTAAGAAAGATAAATTTGAGAGGAGGCTACCAGTACTGAAGGACGGGGATGACATCATTGATGATCCATATGAGGTAGGAAATATGCTAGGAAAATATTACTCTAATATATCTTCCTCTGAAAACCATCGGCCAATATTTAGAGAACGTCTGCACGTCCTGATCAACAATATGCCGACTTTTGAGTCTGACAACTGTGAAACCTACAATGATGTTTTCTCTATGGAGGAAATAACACAATCAATTGCTCTATGTGGAAATACATCAATAGGACCTGATAACGTTCACTATGCCTTTTTTAAACATTTAAACGAAAACCAGTTACAGGATATATTAGAACTATTTAATTATATATGGCGTACAGGAAACTTTCCAAACCAGTGGAAACACTCAAGTCTCAACTATCATACCCATCCTCAAACCCGGAAAACAGAGTGATAAACCTGAATCTTACCGACCCATCCAGCTTACATCTTGCTTTTGTAAAGTGATGGAAAGAATGGTGGCAAAGAGATTGGCATGGTATGTGGAACATGAAAATATGATATCAGAATATCAAAGCGCTTTTAGAAAAGACATAAAGACATAAAAGAAAAGTGCAACAAAGAGCCTCTTGGGCCCATCCGAGGTTGCACCCCACCCCACCCACCCCCCCCCCCCCCCCCACCCCTCCACCAGTCTCGCCCCTTCAAATCACCTTACTCTACCTGCATAAAAGAAGGCTAATCCCACGAGTATTTATGAACTAATCCCTTCTCTGTAAAGTATTTATCTAATCTAATTTTGAAGGAAGCAAGTGTCACTGCATCAGCGACATCCCCTGGTAGCATATTCCAATGTCCTACAACTCTTCTACTGAAAAATGACTGTCGTAGCCTAGTCCTACTTTGTTTCATAATGAGTTTATGCTGATGACCTCTACCTCGATTTTCCCTATTGAACTCAAACATACCCTATAAATATCCAGAATGCTGACTATTTACAAATTTAAAGACTTCAATTAGATCTCCTCTTAGCCTTCTATATCTAAGTGAAAACATACCCAATTTCTTTAATCTATCTTCATAAGGTAAACTACCAAGACAATTAACCATTTTTGTTGCCCTTTTTTGAACTCTTTCTAACAACCAGCAATCTTTCTCATATGTTGGAGACCAGGCTTGTACACAATACTCCAAATGTGGTCTAACGTATGCACAATACAGTTTTGTTATTACCTTTTCACTCTTGTAGGAAACATTTCTGTTAATGGCCCCTAGCATTCTAAGTGCCTTTTTCCTAGCTTCTACAACCTGGTCTGACGCTGATAGTCTATTGTTTACCACGACACCTAAATCTCTTTCCTTTTCAATCTGCTCCATTTTCTGCCCACCCATTTCATACCTATGTTTACTGCTAACCCGTCCAGCGTGCATAATCTTACATTTACTCAAATTGAATTTCATCTGCCATGCTTCAGACCACTCAACTAGCTTGTCCAGATCTGATTGAAAAAAAAAGATCATGTTTTCCTCTAATAATCCTGACAACTTTTAGATCGTCTGCAAATTTCAAGACTTTGCTGTCTATACTGTTCTCAATTGCATTCACAAATATTATAAAAAGCAATGGGCCCAGGACTGAGCCCTGTGGAACCCCACTGAGAACCTCCTTCCATTGTGATTGGCACCCATTCAATATAACCCTTTGCTGGCGTCCTGAAAGCCATGTTCCTATCCAATCCAGAATCTTGCCCCTGATCCCATGAATTTTAAGTTGCAACCCCAGTCTTGTATGGGGGACTTTGTCAAATGCTTTACTGAAATCAAGAAAAGCTACATCTAGCTGTTTACCCTGATCAAAGCTATCTGTTGCAACATCCAAAAACTCCAGAAGATTAGTTAAACAAGAACGGCCCTTCCTAAAGCCATGCTGTGTATCCTTGATGAGTTCATTTTGCTCCAAGAATTCAACAATCTTATCTTTGATGATTGATTCAAGCACCTTGCAGACTAATGAGGTCAGACTAACCGGTCTATAGTTTTCCTCTTTACTTCTATCTCCCTTTTTATGAATAGGAACAACATTTGCTCTTTTCCAATCAAGTGGAATTTTACTATCTGCGAGTGATTTAGAAAATATTATGGCTAATGGAACCGACAACTCCCTTTCAGATTCTCTTAAAAGTCTAGCATGGATTTCATCAGGTCCTTCTGCCTTGTTAGGCCTTACTTTCTTTAGATATTCTAGAACAAGTTCACTACTTATGCCACCTAGCTCTCCTATAGTCTCCTCTGTCTCTAGCTCAGGCTGAAGTGCTGCAATACTACTCTGGTCCTCGATAGTAAAGACAGATTGAAACTGATCATTAAGCACTTCAACCATTTCACTGTCCTTGCTAACTAACACATCATCTACCTTAAATGGCCCTATATTTTTGGAAACTGTACTGAACTTATAAAAACTGAAGAACTTCTTACTATCTGCATTACAATGTCTAGCTAAATCAAGTTCCTTTGCCCTTTTAGCTGCTCTGACCTTTTTCTTAACTGAATTTCTTGCATTCTGGTAGGCCTTCTGATTTATATCTAGTGAAGATCCCTTCAAAATGCCAAATGCACTTCTTTTAGCTTGTATAGCACTCCTTACTTCTGGGGTAAGCCAAACTGGTTTGCCCTTGGTTCTGTTACGTTTGTGCCTGAGGGGTATATGCCGATTCTGAATTTGGCTTAATCTAGCTTTGAAAACATTCCAGGTCTCACATGCATCTAAACCTGCCAACTCAACGTTCCATTTTATCTGTGCGAGGTCATTTCTAATACCATCAAAATCAGCCCGGCTGAAGTTTGGAACCATAATAAGGTTATCTTTGGGCCTCATTTCTGATGAGATATTGAATTTAACCATATTGTGATCACTGGTTCCTAGACCTGCACAAATACTTATGTCACTAACTAGATCACTGTTGTCTGAGATTACAAGGTCTAGAATGGAGCAATGTCTGGTTGGCTCTGTTACAAACTGATGCATGAAAAGCTCCTCTTCAAAGATTTGCCTATACAACCTACACTCATTTGTTTCCTCTGCTATACTTTCGTATCCTCTTAAGTTAAAATCTCCCATAATAAGACACTGAGCCCGAAAGTTCCTACGTATTTCCTCACAAATATCTTGGTCTGTTTCAGCTTGGGAGTTCCTTGGAAGATTCCCTGGTCTGTAAAATGCACCTATCCTCAACCTTCCCCTGTTTCCTGTACCAATTTTAATGTCAAGCCAGATTGATTCTACTTCTTTTACTTTACTAGAATCATCAACTCTAGTAGTGCAGTACAAGCTATTTACATATACAAACACTCCGCCCCCCTGCCCTGATTCTCTGCAGTATGAGAACATGTTATACCCTTGTAACTCGAAATCCTGTAGCCTATCCCTATTATACCCCTCACTAACCCATGTCTCGGTTACACAAATGATATCAGGCTTTTCAAGGGCAACATAACACTCAAACTCATCAAATTTAGACCTAATACTTTGGGCATTCAGCAACACACATGTGATCTTATACTTTGAGCTGACTCTACTAATTCTGAGGGAATTATGATCTACTGTCCTATTCTGACATGAACTTCTACCAATGCTTACTTCCTGATGCCCTAGTACTAGCGTCCCTGAACCCCCCCCCCCCTCCTACCTAGTTTCCCTGAATGACACTTCTGTAGGCATCTCCCAAAGCCCTTGCCCCCTCATCCGATAAGTGAAGCCCATCCTTCATATAGTACCTACGCCACTCATAGAACTGATCCCATAAGTCTACATAACTAAACCCCATAGCTGAACATAAGTTCTGAACTGAGCTGTTCACAGACAGAGCTCTCGAGTACCACTCCTCACTGGCTCCACAGCGAGGGAGGATGCCAGTCACAATGACTGGTTTCCTGGACTCCTTCAACCTCTGCAGCAGGCTCCGGTACTCCGCTACTATTCTCACACTCTGCCTAGGTCCTATGTCGTTCACCCCCACCTGTAGTATAACTGTCTCCGGGCTACTCCTACCAAGTTCTGCCTCAATGACAGGGCCCATATCAACTACTCTTGCCCCTGGTTTGACTATACATCTGTCCCTCTTCCCACAGAATGTTCGCCTTAAGGGCCTTACCCTTGAGTCCCCAACCACTAAATGCTGAATCTCTTCCCTGTCACTTTCAGCTGCTGACTCTAACGCACTGAACCTATTTGCTATTGTAACCTGTGGATGTTCTCTGGGGCTGTACTGCCTGACTCTACCCTGAACTTTTGTCCATCCCTCCTGATCCCCTTCCCTCTTCCTCCTCCAGATTCTGCTACCACCCTCCATTACCCAGCACCCCTCCTCATCCTTACTGTCTGTGGCCCTAGCATTACTTTCCACAATGTTGAGTCTCCAGAAACGTGACCCTCCAACACACTTCCAAACCCCAGCCGCACTATCCACCTTTGCCTTATCCTCCTCCCTTATGCCCCTATCAGAACTACCACTGGTCCCTGATCCTGTAGGCTCCTTTTCTGACCCCCTAACCACGATCTGTGCATACGTTCCTTGGTCAGGAGCTACACCCTCCTGCGGCTCATCTCTACACCTACACTTACTTAACTGCGCCTCAAGCTCTGCTACCCTAGCCTGGAGGGCCTCTAGCTCTGCTACCTTCGCCTGCATCCTAGTCATGCTCATTTGAATACACTAGTAACTTAGGTATATAACTTAGGTACTATGCACTTTTCAATACTTTACTAACTTAATTGAACTTTTTTTGTTTTTTTGTTTGTTTTTTCTTCTTCTAAACCTTAACTAGATCTAAGTAAAGCTAGTGACACAAATCAGCTATGAGTGCACCTAATACTAGACTAAATATTTAATCCTTAAATAAACTGAATACTAAATACACCTTAATTATCCCTAATTTTCTAAAAATATCTACTTATCCAACCCTGCAACTAATAACACAAAAATAAGACTAAGACAATTTTGGCGCACACAAGCTAGAATGAAAAGTCCTTTAAAAAGCAAGCAAGAGGTAACAGCTAACTATGAATGCTTAAAAATAATACCTAAACGATCCACAAAACTAAATATCTAATCCTTATATCTAAATATAATGTGGTTCCTCAAAAAATACACAAAACAACAGAGCTATCCAACAGCTACTTAGCTTGCCTAAAGCGGGGTTCAGAGTTGGGAGGTGTACAACAGACCACTTGGTACGTCTAGAGTCTGAAATAAGGAATGGGTACTTTTACAACAGATATACACTTGCAGTTTTCCTTGATTTAAAAAGTGCATATAATTTGACATCGAAAGAAGCATTACTCATGCAATTGTACAGGAAGGGCTTTAGAGGACGGATTATGCAATACTTAAAATCATACCTAAACGACAGAACATTCCAGGTGAAATGTGGTGGCCTGTCGGACACATTCAACCAGGAGAATGGCCTTGTGCAGGGTGGGGTAATATCCCCAATTCTGTTCAATATCATGAACAATGATATATTTGACACTGCTCCAACAAACATGTCCTATGCATTATACGCAGACGATTGTTCAATGTGGACTCAGGGAAGAAGGATTTTACCGCTGATTGAGACGATGCAGATAGCCCTGAATCGAGTGAGTGCTTGGGCTGACGAATGGGGTTTTGCCTTTTAGCCGCCAAAATGCCATGCTCTTATATTCCGCAGATATATGAAAGCAAGAGAACTCTTACATATCCCTCAACTTGAGATCTATGACGAACCTCTGCCATATGTGGACCATGTGAAATTTCTAGGGGTGATTCTCGACACACGACTGAACCTCAACAAACACGTCCAGTACATCAAGGGAAAGGCCACTAAGCGTATAGCAATCTTGAAATGTCTCGCAGGACGGGGATGTGGTGCTGATCGTACTGTACTGTTACGTTAATACAAGGCGATGATCAGACCCATACTGGAATATGCATGCCATATTCTAGATGGTCCAGATAACAAATCTGTTGAATCTTTGGATTGCATTCAAAATACTTGTTTGAGGATCGCAACAGGGGCACTCCGCACCTCACCAATCGTTCCTATGCTGGTTGAAACGAACGTCCCTGCACTCCGATTGCGACGAATGGATCTGACTGTGCGATTTTGTTTGAAAGTTTGAAGCCAAGAGAGCCATCCATGTCGAACCGTTGCCACCAATGTCTCCGCTCTGCATGTAGTCGAAAGATCCTATATGAAAAGAATTTCTGGTTTCCCGTTGTACGAAAGACTGACAGGTGCATGCTATGAACTCGATTTCCTTTTCCCAAACGATAATACTTCAAAGCAATGCACCATTGCCCCTTGGACATTGCGAGGATGTAACGTAAAGAGGCTTACACATCAGAAAAAGACACTATCAGTGAAACTGACATTTAATGTGAGTTTGCTGAGTTTAGACGACAATTTCCTGATTTTTCTTTCATATATACAGATGGGTCCAAGACAGCCGAGGGGGTCGGATGCGCTTACATACGCGGACATATGTACGCCAGAATCAAACTGCCAAATCAATGTTCGGTGTTTACTGCTGAGGCTGTTGCCATCCTGGAAACATTGAGATATGTAGAACTGAATACTATTATGAAATGTGTCATTTGTACAGATTCACTTTCTGTGGTTCTGGCAATTGAAAATGCAACTATGAACAACCCGACTATGACTGATATTTTTGAAACCACTCATCGACTTCTTCAACAGGGATACCAAATTACAATCCTTTGGATCCCTGGTCACAGTAATATCACTGGAAATGTAATCGCTGATGCCCAAGCAAGAGAGGCTGTGACCTTGCATATTATACGAGAAACCCAACTAGGGCACAAAGAATATTTGCCTACTCTGCGTGTCGCCATCCGAACTATTTTCAACAAACTTTGGACTGATTATAGACCGAACACAGCTCTTAAAGGGATCAAAGAAACAGCAGAGAGCTGGGCAACTAGTAAAAGAACTAACAGACGCGAAGAAATCGTTCTTTGTCGTCTCCGATTGGGACATACCAGATATACGCACTCTTATATCATCGATAGAGATATAAGGCCCGACTGCGTGAACTGTCATGTCCACGGTCCATACAACATCTACTACTGGAGTGCCCGGTTATGGGGAACAGAGAAGGAATCTCACTGATATTTGCCAAAGGCATGGGATACCTCTCAATCTCAAATCACTGGTCGGCGACGAATACCCTGATATCATCGAGGAAATGTTCAAGTTCTTGCGCGACAGTGATCTCATGAAATTTCTGTGATCTATGTTAGCTCTGTTATGTTATGATTACCTTATGTTGATATATGAACTGTGTTTTTTTAAGTTAAAACATACTAACTGATAACTAACAATATCTCTTTCCTAGACTGAATGTTCCGAACAACTCTGATCCACGGCAATACCTTTCCTATTCCTTTATACTGCTTAGTAAACCTACTTGATTTCCAACCAAAGAAGACTGCAAGACGAATACGGAAACGATACGCTGAAAACCAGACGGACGCTTGAGCCCAACGAGGCTATGCGCCCTAACCCAACAAGAACAAGAAGAACAATCGAAATGCATTGTAGATTATTCATATTTGTCGCTAGCTTCTGTAGACTGTGGGTACGTAAGGCACTGTAAAGTTTTTAACTGTTAAGTTGTCGGGTAGAGCTTGATCTCTTCCATTTTCAATTCACGTTTTTTACCCGGCTATGCCCTACTGTGTTGTGCCTGGCTGTACCAATAGTACGGAGAAGGGTAATTAAAATCATTTGGGGACTGGCTAGTGGCTACCACCGTCTTCCTCGTGATCCCAAAGTGGCCGATCTTTGGTGGCAATTAATTCGACGAGATGCAGCAAGGGAAGAGGTTACAGACCTTAGGAATTGCTCTGAAGATTTCTTGGAATCCTGCTTCAAAGAGCTTCACAGATTTGCCACTGAGAGGACATATTCTAATGCATGTGCACAAAGACCAAAAAGATTATCATACAGCAAAGTGATTGTGATAGCCATGGCAGAGTTTGCTGCTTTCAACCCGGAACAAGCGCTCTGCTTTGTTTACAAGCCCGCCTTTAACTGTGCCACTGCCGCATGTGCCAATTTCTGTGCCTGCTGACAAAACACTTGTACTGCACCTACTTTGTCGCAGCAGCAGAGCTGGCACTTGTTAGCAGGAGTATGATGTGCACTTGTTAGCAGGAGTATGATATGATTGCTGTAACAATATCTTAATGATCATTTATCCATTTTCCATTTGTATTGCTTGGACGTAAATACAACATACATTTAAATGTTGAATTAAGCGTGAATCGATTAAAATATGTTTTTGATTCTTTGAATCGGAAAGAAACAATTATAAAATGTGTATCCATGAATCGAGCGGTGATTGAATCATTCAGGTTCCAAAATGAATTGTGGTTGAATCGTTCCAAAAAAGGTTGAATCAATATTCAATAACCAGTCTGCAGTGTGATGACCTCAATATTGGCGTGACCTAAAAGTGACCAATAAGTTCTAACTATAACTTGTCACAAGTTCCTTCTGGGCTCCACTGAGCGTCTGCTGCCATCCATTCACATCTCTATTGGTGTCTAATTATTATTTTTTATAGGTCACCGGCATGGTCTGTGTCTCCAACTCTTGAGCGCCTGGACTGCCAGCGTCTTGCAGTGGCACATCGCGGGCAAAGAAGAGGAGGCGAGGTTCCTTCGTGTCGTGGACGAAGCGACAGATGTCCTCAACGCCAGCTACCCAGGCGACACAAAAGATCTGCGGAGACGGAGAGGCTACCGTGGCAGCGCTGAACAAGAGAGGGCTATCTCAGCCGCTGTGACGGAGGCCACGCTGATGCGTGTCGGTACCGCACGGTGCATGTACCCGTTCCAGAGAGGGATGGTCATCAGCATCCGGTCGGTGCGTGGCCTGTTCAAGCACCTCCAGGCAGAGTTCGGTGATGTGTTCGTCCTGACTCGCCGGCTCACGCAGGACAGGCTGGAAGGGTTGTTCGGCATGGTGAGAGGTCCGGGAGGCTCCAACCAGAACCCCACACCGACTGAAGCGAGGGCAAGGATTCGCCTGCTTACCCTCCTGTTCGTCATTCAGCGAGGCGTAAGTCCCGTCTGCAGAGACGGTGATCATGCGGCAGAGACGGAGACTGGTGATCTGGAGGAGCAGCTGGATCAGGTGCTGGAGGTGGAGGCAACCGACACCTCCGAACTGACGGCAGACCTGCTGGAGTTCACCAGACCGGTGGAGGAGGTGACGACAGCGAAAACAGACGGCGATAACGGGGAGGACATGGACGACCTGAGGGATGTGGCTGACCTGCTTCACCATGCGGAGGCGTCCCAGTCAGCAGCATGCCGCCCTGCTGCGTCGTCGGCCGCGCAGGACACGGTCACCGGTATGCCCGCGACAGAGAGCGCCATGGCCTACGTCGCCGGCTACATCGCGAGGAAGAGGCCCGTCGACCGCTCCCTCTGTGTACCATCCGCCTCGGCCGAGTCGGTGCCTCTGCAGGCCCTGTGGACCAGGGTCGTCAGTATCGGCGGCCTGACGGGCCCACGGAGACATTCTACGCCACCTTCAAGGAGGTGGAGGCGGTTTTCTGTGCCCACCACGCTCTGGAGCCCGATGGCTTAAGCCGAAGGTCCGTGGCATCAAGGACTTTATCGTGGTCCTCCAGGACAAGTTCCCACGCGTCCATCCCAAGATCCGCACCTCCTTCGCCCGCGTCCGGACATTTATCAGGATGGGCAACATCAACAGGGCCCGACGCGCCGAGTCTCGGGCACGGTGAGGAGCGAGGAAGTGCTGGCACCACGCACAGTGCTAGGCTGTAGTGTATATATGTATGCACTAGTGTATAGGCTGTAGTGAATAGACTGGACAGTTGTGCTCATTCACTCATGCCATGTTTTTCTCTTGTTTTGTTCATGTCGTTTTGTTGTCAACTTCTCAGGTACTGGCAGAATCGAGAGGGCTGTTTTATTTTGTACAGTAAGTCTGCTGAGGTCTGAGGTGCATGTTACTTCCGTTGTTCTGGTGTGTGTATAACAGGATACTGTGTGATTCGAAATATGTTGCTAGATTTAACACAAAGATATGGCATCCGATATATTCAGTTGCATATTGTCGTGAGATCTGCTGGGATCCTAGATTCATCACTGATTGTATGTTGTGGTCTGCTTATCACGGTATCATGTGTAATCCGATATTTGTCGCTTAATTTCACCCAGAGATCCACTGGTATCTGAGATCCATTGTTGCATTTGTTGTGAGGGCTGCTTGGATATCCGTCATTGCTTGGATATCCGTCATTGAATTGTGTGGAGGGATCTTCTTGAATCGGGCTTCAGTCTCTGGTAATCCATGTAGGAACAAGTTATCTCGTACGTGCGTCATCTTGTCTTTTGCATCAATTGTGCCACTGTAGCTCCTATAATGCTGTTGTATTATTGCTGCTACAGTGCTTTCAATAATGATTTATTGGAGTAACTTTTCTTTCAATGGCTTGGTTGTCAGTTTTCGTAAAAGACAGGATGTGAAGTCGGAGAAACTAAGAAAAAGCTCGAAAGTATCGGGAAAACCAGTTGTCAGTTAACCCTATTTGTAACAGGGGGGGGGGGGGGGCGGATTCCGCCCCCCCCCCTCATGTTTTTCGCAGATATCTCCAGAACGGCTGGGAGTAGGCCCATGCAATTTTGGGACTTTTCATACAATTGAACTCCGCATTTGGAGTCAAAATTTTGAGTTCTTAACCTGAACAGAGGCGGTTCCAGGGCACAGTTTTGGGTGGGTTCGGAGGCGACATTTGGGGATAATACGGAAATGCGATCTTCACGGTTTCTTCCTAACTGCATCAAGTATGAAGGAGTTACATCGGCTTACGGTGATTGCAACAAGTGCAAATTAGTTGATGTTAATGAAATATCATAAAAATTGCATGGCAGAGGCTGTTTCAGGGGCTTGAAAAGGGGGGGGGGGGTTTCCAGGAAGTATTCAATGCTTGGCGGGAAGCCAATAGAGCAATGTAAGGGACATGTATAGCTATCGAGATGTAAAAGATAGCTTCTGCTTCCATTATTTGCATAATTTATTACATATAGAGTTTCAGGGGCGTGTTCAGGAACATGAAAAGGGGGGTGACTGGCATGGTAATGACGATATGCCAGCGATAACGGCGCAATATACGTTTAGCTTATAATAATATATGCACATATGAGACCAGAAAAGGGAAAAAAGTCATTTTTTTGCAGAGGCGCGCTCAGGAATGGAAGAAAGGGGGTCATATTATTGCAAGGAAACTGAGAGGCATGGGCGTACAATGACATAACATACTGCAGTTTCCCATTTGTATGCCTTTGTACCATTTTTAATGTGGTTTTCATGTTATAGTAGGTACTTGTTATTAAAGAAAATAGTTCACCCTGGGAAATTTTTACCCAACACGATTTGATTATATTTTGTAATACAATTTATTTTATATTGTCAAAAATGGCCTTATAATCCGACCTGCACTGGGGCCCCTCCGTGCTGACTAGCGACCCATTCGGCATGTTCAGGAGCCCTACTGACGCACCTAGGGGCATTTTCAGTCTGGTCAGGGGCCCCTCTGACCTCCACAGGAGCTCTTGTAACTTCCCAGGGGCCCTCTGGTCTGTGCAGTGCCCTTCCACCTGCTCAGGGGCCCTTATAAATTGGCAAGGGACTGCGCTGACCGCTTTGTCGCCCAGCCGACATACTCAGGGGTCTCGACCTGGCCAGGGACCCCCTGTGCAGGCTAGGGGCCCTCTGTGCAGGCTAGGGTCCCATTCGACGTGTTCAGGGGGCCCTCTGACCCGCCCAGGGGCCCTTTCAGTCTGGTCAGGGACCCTTCTGACATGCACAGGGCTCTTTTGAACGTCGAAGGGGCGCTCTAGTATTTCAGAGAGGGCCCTGGTGGCCCTAAAGGGCTTCTGAATTGCTCTAGACTCTCTAAAGACCACGCTCCGCATGGTAAAGAGCCCATGATACCGCGCTTCGCGCGGTCCCGTCGGCCCTTTTCGGCGAGCTGCGCGCACCGAAAAGGCCCCTCGTGCGCCGAAAAGGGCCCTCCTGGCCTAATGGGGGGAGGGGGCGGCTGCACCCCCGCCCCCTTGGCTACGTGCCTGCCAGGGACCCCTCCAGTCTGGCTAGGAACTCATCCGGTATGTTCAAGGGCCCTTCCCACGGCCCAGGGACCATTTTATATCCAGGGTCCCTCTGACTTGCCCAGGAGCCCCTCCGATCTTCCCAGCGACTGGTCGGACTTCGCTGGCTGCTTTGTCGCCTTGCGACATGCTCCGAGGGCCCTCCGACATGCCCTGGGGCCCCTCTGAGCTGACTAGAGGCCCATTTGGCATGTTCAGGGGCCCTTCTGACCCACCTAGGGGCCCTTTCAGTCTGATCAGGGACCCTCTGACCTGCACATGGGCCCTTTTCACCTCCCAGGGGCCCTCTGGTCTGTCCAGGAGCACTCCAACCTGCTCAGGGGCCCTTATGACCTGGCAATGGACTGCGCTGGCTCCTTTATCGCCCTGCTGACATGCTCAGGGGCCTCTCGATCTGCCCAGGGGCCCCTCTGTGCTGTCTAGAGGGCCCATTCGACGTGTTCAGGGTGCCCTCTGACCAGCTCAGGGGCCCTTTCGGTCTGGACAGGGGCCCCTCTGACATGCTCAGGGCTCTTTTGAACGTCCAAGTGGCCCTCTGGTCTTTCAGAGAGGGCCCTGGTAGCCCCCCTAAAGGGCCTCTGAAGTGCTCTAAACTCTCTAAAGACCACGCTTCGCGTGGTGAAGAGTCCATGATATCGCCTTCGCGCGGTCTCGTCGGCCCTTTTCGGTGCGCTACGCGCGCCGAAAAGGGCCCTCCTGGCCTCCAGGGGGAGGAGGAGGGCGGCGCACCCGCCGCCCCCCTTGGCTGTGTGCCTGATCTCAGATGACATCAAAACGTCCCGAAGGTGGAACGACGAGCACCGTTCAGGGACGCATATTCGCGCGATATATCCCGATCAGGAACCTCGCGCGTCTCTTGATGGACATGGCACTTGGCAGACTGCCACAGCGTTAAGCTTGCGCTGCTTCATCGCGCCCCGAGACAGTCTGAGAGAACATTCAGCTCGTCCGCCCGCCAGGCTGGCGGAAAAGGGCCCAGCTGGCGGTTGGCGGGGCAGCCGCCCCTTCTGCCCCCCCCCCCCACCCCCCCCCCCCTGTGGCGCCGGCCCTGCCGGATCCTTTCCAAAGTTGTCCCAGATGATAAACAGCCTGGTCCGTATCTAACGTCTATATCTAACGACCCCATCCTTTGACCTCGAATTTAACCTTGAAGATGACCTTGAACAGGGAAATGAAGGTCATATTCGTGATCAGTGTGCCAGAATTGACCTTGGGCCAAGGTTTGGGCCAAATCTGAATCCGTCGCTGAAGAAGTCGCTAATTTTACGGACGTTCTTAGCATCGGGTATGCTGTCAAGTTTGGGGAGCGTTTGGAGTGGTGTTTCCGAAATTATAAGTAGATTTGACCATCTGAACAAACGTATCCGATCTGTGAGGAAGAGATAATTACAACAGCTTCAAAGGCAAGTGAATATTCAACAGTTATGGTTTACACGTCAGGCGATTTGAAGATCTCCGGAACGGAGGATCGTAGGCGCAACGGTAGTAGAAATGCTTGGTTGAGATATGGTCGTTTCCACCACAGCCATGGGGTATTTCACAGGGCTAAATATCCCATTCAATACCCTACGGCGTAAATCAGTTGTCCGATGTGTATACGCGCAAAATGCACCATGGACGTAGTGTAAACCAGGGTAATGGGGTATGTCAGCAAAATTTCCACCGCCAGGGGCGCTGGGCAGCAATGTGACCCAAGCGGCGATTGCCGTCATTGGCGACAATGTATTAACCCTATTTGTAAAAGGCTCCTGGCTACCCCTATTTGTAACAGGGTGGGGGGGGGCGGATTCCGACCCCCCTCCCCCCGGAGATCTCGAAATCTACAAGTCCGATTTTCAAAAATTAAACGGTGTTTGATTCCCCTCAACACGATCTAAATTTATAAATAATACAAATATATACATTTGGGATAGGAGGGCAACAGGGGGGCAAAAACTACAAATTTTAGTGGTATTTTTGATCCAACATAGCTTTCATGTTTATCGACCGATTTTAACACAACTAATAGGAATCGATAGAGATTGATTTGGAAATTGATATATGACGGTGACGTTTGAAAATTCAAAAATCATAGGCGTGTGCAGGTCACTCAATATGGGGGTGAAGTAAATGCGTAATAAACCATTTTTTATGTTTTTTTTAATAAATGAAATGGTATGTGATTGAGACATTAGAAAAAACAGTTATAAATCATATTTTTTGCCATAAGCGGTACCAGATTAGTAAAAAAGGGGTAAAATTGGAAAACAATATTAACCGCAGACAAGTTGCTACCCAGCACTATAAATATGTTACTGATCGTAGATAGTTCCTTTTTGCATGTTGTACTTCATCATAGGCGTATCCAGGATCCAAACTGGGGCGGCGCAAGACCTTTTGATAAGTATATTATCCTCTATTATGATACTAACTAGTCAACAGTGACTATTTCACTTACAACTTCAATTAACATTGCTTACCCCCTTTTTTACCCTACCTGGACTCGCCTATTATCTTATAATCGTTCGTAGAGTAGCCTGTGGTGCGTGTTTCATCCGAAAACTGCAGTATGTTATGTCATTGTACGCCCATGCCTCTTAGTTTCCTCGCAATAATATGACCCCCTTTCTTCCATTCCTGAGCACGCCTCTGCAAAAATGACTTTATTCCCTTTTCTGGTCTCATATGTGCATATATTATTATAAGCTAAACGTATATTGCGCCGTTATCGCTGGCATATCGGCATCACCATGCCAGTCACCCCCTTTTTCATGTTCCTGAACACGCCCCTGAAACTCTATATGTATTAAATTATGCAAATAATGGAAGCAGAAGCTATCTTTTACATCTTGATAGCTATAAATTCCCCTTAAATTGCTCTATTGGCTTCCCACCAAGCATTGAATACTTCCTGGAACCCCCCCCCCCCCCTTCTCAAGCCCCTGAAACCGCCTCTGCCATGCAATTTTTATGATATTTCATTAACATCAACTAATTTGCACTTGTTGCAATCACCGTAAGCCGATGTAACTCCTTCATACTTGATGCAGTTAGGAAGAAACCGTGAAGATCGCATTTCCGTATTATCGCCAAATGTCGCCTCCGAACCCACCCAAAACTGTGCCCTAGAACCGCCTCTGTTCAGGTTAAGAACTCAAAATTTTGACTCCAAATGCGGAGTTCAATTGTATGAAAAGTCCCAAAATTGCATGGGCCTGCTCCCAGCCGTTCTGGAGATATCTGCGAAAAACATGAGGGGGGGGGGGGGCGGAATCCGGGGGGGGGGGGCGAAATCCGCCCCCCCCTGTTACAAATAGGGTTAAGTCACTGTTTTAAGGTGGCTCTAAAAATAGTTACGATCGAAAATTCTAAAGGTCTCATGTGGTTCGCTGAAGCTTTCTGAGTTGAATTCTGCCATTTGTTTGATGATATCAATAATTGGGGTTGCACAAAATCGCGGAAGTCAACCATGCGTGGCGAACCACCATAAGGGCGAGCGGCCCATCCAGCCTCAGCGGACGATCAACCATATCGACTCGCCGCGGCAGCCGTCGTCGGGGCTGCTGGCTGCGGCTCCTGGGCGGGCAGTATTTCTATCCACCGTGGCTTCGGGCCAAACAACAACACAATATTGGTGGCAAACAACAATGGTTGAACATTTTATTGTTAAACTGATAAACATTCATATATTTAAAGGAAATAGTTCACCTTTGAATTTTTTACCAAACACGATTTGATTATATTTTTTAATACAATTTCTTTTTATATTGCCAAAAATGGCCTTATATCGCGCCGATTCAGGACATAAGGTCGTAAATTTGTATTGTTTATCAAAACTATATTCATACTCTCTGAGTCAGAGTCCTGACGTCACGCGAATGTAAAAAATGGTTCAGCCAATCAGATTCGGAAGTAGTCGTGTAAGGATAGACTCGCATTGGAGATGTGCCAACCGGCGACCAGCGTTCGCTTGCTAGCACCAGCTGCAAGATGATTGGCTGATGGTATAGCCTCTGCCCGGGCTAGAACCAGTACAACATTCTTTCGCCAGCACCGCATTCCTTCGCCAAAAAATCTAATATATTCGGCTGGAAAGTCTTTTCAGTCAAGGAAACTTGCACATAGGAGTTTCCCAACACGGGCTACAAAACTTCTATCTCAGTTTAAAACTAATGTTGAAGGTGAACTATTTCCTTTAATACAAAATATGGAAGAAAGGCTTTTACTGTGCATTAATTGCGATGTCACCACAGATGGAACTTACTGTTTGAAACACTGCTAAAAAACATACTCACCTTCGATTGAGCAGAAGATCGTATTGTCGACATCTGCTCAAAGCCGTATAAGACACCTGCTTATGATATCCTGCTGGAGCAGCACAGACCGCCATGCTCTCCGGAAAAAAATGAGGTAAATACACAAACTTTCATATAAAATACGGCAGGACCAACGACTTGCCAAGTGCGGTGGCATATGGTCTAATGTTATTCCCTGCTCAGTGCCACTCCTTCAGTTTCCCTTGTTCCTTCTGCGCCGCCTGCACCATGGTTCATTCCCATTACCATTTTGTGTGACCTTGATCGTATGATAAATATAAATAATGACGGTAAACTAAAATACTGCCGTTCACCTGAGCCGCAGCCATCGCCACCGAAGACGACGGCCGGCTGCGGCGAGACGACATGGTCGATCGCCTGCTGGGACCAGACGGCCCGATCGCCCTTATGACGGCTCGCCGCGCATTGGTTGACTTCGGGGCAATTTTGTGCAACCCCAACTATTTATATAATCACAAAAATGGCAGTGTAACGCTGGTAACAATGAATAACCGTACAGCCGACTTTTTCTGCATTTAGTTCACCACAGGGCGGACCCGACTACTGACAAAGAAACGTCAGCTGGTATACAGAGGACCAAGAGAGCATTAGTCGTCGAGTACCACGGTACCTGACCCAGCCGACTGACAATTCACCTTCCCATTGATACGGATAGCCAGGAAGCCACTCGCGCCTAAGGCGGCGGCGGAGGGGCCAACCGGCGCATACTAGGCAGCTGGCCGGACGCAGGTGCACGTCAGGAGGGGACCAGGCAGGACAAACATCCTGTTTGGTCTTCACACCATCCAGACAGGTGGAGAGAAGCACTTCCAATCGCCAGGTGTGAAAAACCCGAGAAGGAGCACCGCGCCCCCTGCGCAAACTCGGACTCCCGGCCGACTAGGCCAGGTGTGAAACGACGACGGATGAAGATGCTTAACCACGCAACCGGGTTAACCAGAACAGGAAACAACACCGGGACACACTAGCGAGAGGCCGGAGGGAGCTGATTAACCGGTTAACCAAAACAGGAAAATGCCACAAGAAGCGGATTTGGCGGATTAATCAGCACAGGGTGAAACCGGTCAACAGCTGGGGTCGCTAACAAGAGTCGGAGGTAGCTGATCCGTCAAGAAACAGTGGGAGTCGTTTAACGTCGGTTATCACTAGCCAGCCCCGGAAGGGACGATATGAAACACTAACAAGAGTCAGATCAACAGGCCGGAAGGGACCACTTAGCAGACGGAAGCCCACCGTGGCAGAGGGCAGGTGGACGGGAAGTCACACGGCCGGCCTCGGAAGTAAGAGATGATATAACGGGCAAAGACGGAGAATAGGAAGGAGTCACTCGCTGGAGAGAGAGCCGGACTGTCGCGCCGAGACATGGAGCCAGGAGGGTCGCGCCAAAGGAGAGTACGCCAGCAGTGACGTCAGCAGACGACAGGAGGTGGCGTCCCAGCGGCGCCGTGAGGGGCGGGCCCGACAGTCTGCCTCGGGTGCCACGCTTCGGAGTCGACCATCAGCGCATCAGATCAGTCTCCATGTTGACAAGTAAGGGATCTCGCTCGCTCCTCTAGCTCCCTATATATCCGATTATCCATTATATGACCCAACCTACGCCCCACATCTCATCAGCCATGTTATTTACGCTGGACGACCCAGGCTGGGGTGCTGGTTTGGGCGATATGACGTCACTCGGCGGGGAGGGACGACCCAGCTGTTCCCGTCTCAGCCCGGGTTAATGGGGCTGTTCACCCGTGGGAGGGCATCAGCGGGGAACAGGGGAGGGTTATGTGGACATACCACGCATTTGGGGGCCGGGCAGAGGATGTTTGTATGAGCGCAGGGGAGGGTTAGGCAGAAGGTGTTTGTATGAGCATGGGGAAAGGCCGGGAAGAGATGTTTGTGGGGGCAGAGAGGGCGGAACGAAAAGGTGCGGCTGGCCGGCAACTTGGCTTAATGGATCGAGGAGCGGGCCAGCGGCAGTAAGTGGGTTTTTAATTGTTGGCGGGACGGGAGGTGTGTGTGGTGGTGGGGGAGGCACTTGGCACTACGCGGGCGACATACAGTCGGTACTTGTAAATACAAAAATGGGTGTGAACAGCCGCGCCTGTCGAGGACAATGTATGGAACGGAAAAAATGAGCTATGTAGGCTGGGCGGAGCCCGCATGTCGGGAGGGCAGGTGGCCAGCTTGGATCACGGCCACAGCGGAGGCTGGGTCCAGGACAGCGGCGGCCATGATATCGGGAACACGATGACGTCACGAGCCATCCCGGAATCCGGAGATGGCTCAGTCTCGGACTGCGCCACGAATCGCATGCAGTAAGCGCCGCTCCTAGCGACTATGGAGCAGATTTATAACTAACTCCGAGTTGATTCATGAATCGACTCAAGAGTGACATTTTTGGGGAGGAGTCAAGAAATGAGCCGATTCAAATTGTTTGCAATAGCGAGTGAAGAAGGAGAGTGAGTGAATGAGTATGAGTATGAGTGTGAGTGTGTGAGTGTGTGTGAGTGTGAGGTGAGTGAGTGCGAGGTGAGTGAGTGTGAGGTGAGTGAGTGTGAGGTGAGTGAGTATGAGGTGAGTGAGTGTGAGGTGAGTGAGTGTGAGGTGAGTGAGTGTGAGGTGAGTGAGTGTGAGGTGAGTGAGTGTGAGGTAAGTGAGTGTGAGGTGAGTGAGTGTGAGGTGAGTGAGTGAGAGGTGAGTGAGTGAGAGGTGAGTAAGTGTGAGGTGAGTGAGTGTGAGGTGAGTGCGAGTGCGAGTGTGAGTGTGAGTGTGAATGTGAGTGTGAGTGTGAGTGTGAGTGTGAGTGTGAGTGTGAGAGAGGGAGAGGGAGAGGGAGAGGGAGAGGGAGAGGGAGAGCGAGAGCGAGAGCGAGAGCGAGAGCGAGAGCGAGAGCGAGAGCGAGAGCGAGAGCGAGAGCGAGAGCGAGAGCGAGAGCGAGAGATGTAACGGCCCCCTCTCGTCAGTGGCTGTTGGTGGATGCAATGGCTGCACCCCACCAGCTTCCGCAAAGATCAGAGGTAGACGGCAGAGGTGATATTTGAAGCAGTAGACACGCAGAGTAGACACACAGAGGCCAACTCCGGTTCACTTAGCCAACAGAGAGTCAGGTCACAGGCAGAGTGCCACGTAAACAATAGTTACTGTATCGCCAAAAGTAGAGTGTCCAAGTGGCGGAGGCAACAGAGAGACGAGATGTTAGTGCGACTCGGTCCAGCTTCGAACTGGCTTACCTCCCTCACTGCCGGCCAGAGAACCGTTTTATACTCAGGCCAAAGGTCGCTTCTGACGTCATTAGATACCGGCGCTAGCCGGTTCCAACTAGTCGTCATCCTTAGCAACAGTGGCTGGGCACCGCCCTTCTGACGCCGACAGCGAGCGAGGTCAGTGACAGCGAGCGAGGCCAACTAGATGCGTGGGATATCTCTGCTCCCCAATACGCCCTATCACTGACAGTTTTATGGTTTATGCTCCAAGCTCGACTCGAGGCAGAGCTGCTCGGTCGTCGTTAAGAAAATACCCAACATATACACGTGTCACATGCCGTGCGTGTGATGGATAGCCTGGGCTGCGGGAGCCCGACATTGTGGCGCCAACGAAACGATATGGCGCAATGCGGAAGGCACAGACAGCGGCTAAAACGAAATAAGAAAACCGTCTTACAGCTAACTAACTAATACAGAGCTCGCAGAGCTAGGGCTAATCCCATCCCAACTAGGGCTAATCCCAATCCCGGCTGTTACAACACCTCCCCCCTAATGAAAACAAGCATTTTTGGCATACGAAACGAGAGAGGGAAAAAAATGCTCGCTCCCGATGCCTGAAGGGCAAAGGGAGACACAATACCACACTCGCGACGCAAGGGCGGTGAAACAACACCCATAAGGGTTACAAAACCCACACTAACACTGGGCGGACGCGTGGAAGCGTGGCCATGGGAGCCACCGGAGCGGCGAGTGCTACGCGGCACGGGGTGGAGCACGCGCAGCAGCGACGACTGGCCAGTCGTCGGAAGAGTAGGTGCCTCACACCAGGGGAGATAATCGGGCGACCGGACGCACATCAGGTAGTGTGGTCATGGTCTGGGCCAAGGCGGCAGATGGAACAGCACCACGTGTCGGTGCTGCGTCCTGCCCGGCGAATGGATGTAGGCTGTGCAGAGCGTACGGTGGCATGCCGTACTCATGGTCAACCGGCGGCGTTGGCGGAGGCGAGACCATCGGTATCGACTCCTGCAGTTCGATGGCTGGCTCAGGGGGCACAGACGTGGGGGCGGGGCGAATCACAGGGAAACGGGGAAAAGCATAGTGACCTCGGCTCGGGCAGCAATGCTTAATCATAAAGCAAAGACAGTAAATGGTCATGATGCCAATAACAATGAGAAGCAGCATTGTTTTGGAAAACACCGAGGGGCTATCAATCTGAACCTGCTCAAGTGGGAGGGCTTCCAGGCGATTAAAATAAGCGTCAGCGTTCATGCCAGTCAGGTGCAACGGGGGAAGGAGGGGGACATTACGGGTGGTGATGTTACGCAAGGTATCAGACCACTCCGGTCGCCAGATTGGCAAGGAGTTATTGTGATACAGTGCATCAGGCCGGAAAGAGGGAGTTCTAGATGCGTCTCACTGGCGTAGTAGGGAGGCAGGTAGAAGGAATCACCGGAAGCGGAGCATTCAATTCTGAGGGACACAATGTCGACGGCTTTGGTGATATATAGCGTTTGACTGTTCTGTGGGGAGGCACAAAAGACAGTAATTTGAAATGGAGGTCTGGAGACTACTAACCACTGACCTTTGGTCAGATAGTAGGCTTTAGGCGCGTCGTTTGAAGGCTGTATTTGCGGAGAACAGAGGGACTGAATAGCGGCGGAGTCACGTCGAAAGAGGGCGGTGACACAGGACGTTGACACAGCGGTGGAGTAGGCAGGTTCATGTAGTGGGCAGAAGGGTTGACGGGCAAGGATGCAGGTCTCAATCTCAGACTGTTCGGGCTGGATATAGTGTTGCCGATTTTCTGACATCAAGAGATATCGAGGCTCGTTGGGATAGTAACTTAAAGAGACATTGTGATGATGCATAGGTACTTGGTAAGGGAAGAAGCGATACATATCAAAGGCATGAAGCGTATGAAGTAGGGGCACGTAGAACAAAACGTGATATGCATCTTTACCTTCAATCAGTTTGGTTTTGACCAATCTGACGTATTCGGCAGTTTGCTTGGTATCAAATGGCAAAGTGAAGTTAGTCGGCAAGTTTTTGTTGATTCTGCGGAGGATGCGTACAAACTCCACTCGAGGGATGAGTCCTTTGTGAAGTATGCCGGCTTGGGCTAGGGCAAGTTTGTGCGACAACATGTTAAGTTCTGAATAGAGTCGTTGAATGCTCTGTGTTACCCTGAGAACATTGGCGGTTACCTCAGAGACATATATAGATGTATCAATATCCGCGTTGTTCTCACGGACTGTCTCAGTTAAATCATGGAATGCCTTAGTCATAGAGTTTACAGCTTTTGTAAGAGAGCGGAGGGCAAGACGATTTTTGTTGGTAGAGACACGTGTAGCGTTCAGAACCTGAAGGGTACCATTGAATTTATGAGCGATAGCAATGTACTTTTCGTTGACAAGTTTTAAGTTATTCGTGAGATGCTTAATCTCGCTTTCAGTTGCTGTGCCAAACAGGGATGACATGACGTTTCCAATGCCATTAATTAAACCTCGCTTCCGCCTGAGAGGCAGGGTCTCGGGTCCAGATTGCGAGGGGCCTTGGTATGATGGAGGATACAGGATGTCGCTGAAGGTATGGGAGACATCGGAGCCCTCGCGTCGCAGTTGGCTGACGGCCGAGTCTAATCGTGCAGCGAAACTTTCAGCATTGTCCGACGCCTGTTATTGGAGCCGCTTGTTCTGTTAGCTGCTAGTTGGGACTTGATCAATTGGGATATATTATTCAGTCGCTTTGTTGATTGAGCCAACAGGGTAATTTGCGCGCGATATGGGATCATGTTAGTGGTGACGGTAACTGCCCATGAGCTATAGCTTGGGTATATTTTACCGACGGGGATGAAGAGATGCCCGGGGTCAGTTGGGGTAGGTTCCGATGATGAATGGAGCATCAGGGCGAGCCAGCCAAAGAGTGCGATCGTCGGGAGCCGCATGGTCATCGCCTGTAATGACAGAAATACGCATTAGTCAATGTCTGGAAACAGAAGCTTCACACAAATCAATAACGCACAGACTTTTGGGTACCAGTCGAGCAGATCGTCAAAGTTAGCCAATGCTGCATTTCCAAATGTTTGCTGGATAAGAGCGACATTTGGGGCTGCTGTCCCGTTAGACAAGCAGTCTGAGTCATACTGGATCCTTGGTTTCTTGTCATTGTCGTTAGCCCGCTCATCAGATGAGTCATTTTGCCTTTTTGGTACGTACCTTTGCCTGGCGTTTGCGTACCTATAACCTTCGAGAGGAGCGTTAGTGTCAGCAGGGTCAGGCAGGGGACCTTGCGACCTGAGGAAGTATCTCCTCTGTGGCACCGACGTTGGTGCTGTGCTCCTCTGTGACAGCGGTGTCAGCTGGCCGTGCTCGCCACCTTCCGGTGAATGTGGCGAGAAGACTGCGGGGCTGGCGGTTCCTGGTGAAGGCTGTAGCGGACTTATATGTTCTGCTGCTTTTTGCATTCTTTCTGCTTCTGTTTCCACTTCTTCTCCTACAGCAGCTCCTCTCATCTGCTGAACTCCAGGATTAGATGACGGCAGTAGGTAGTCGTCCGTTGGCTGCATCGTCTGAGCTGGCTGCGACTGACCTCCAGTGGTATACCAAACCTGGTCACTGAAGAGCAGTCGTGTGGCTCGCAGCGGCTGTTGACGGATGGGCCGATCTTCTGGCCTGATACTTACCTGCACAGGGTTACGAACCGAATCGTATGTCCTGTCCCACGCGTCGTTCGAATCCCGATGACGAAGATTTTCTGAGTCCACTATTTTTGTTTTCCCTGTTCGCATGTTTTTGATGCAGTAATTTTCTTCTCCCAATTTAGATACAATACGGAAGTAGTTTTTCAAATAAAATGTAAGTTTAGTAGAGTTACCTGGTTGTACTGAAGGGTCGAAATGGAAAATCAAGTCACCAGGCTTGAAATTGGACGTTGTCGCTGATTCCTGAATGAGTGATTTGTTGTGGTCCCTGGTCTGTTGTATGTTGTTTGCGACATGAGTGTATGCGTTGTGCAGGTGTTCAAACATGACAGGCACGTAATCTTCCCCAGAGTAGCGAAGACGGGGCTGAAGTAGCGTGTCTACAGGTAGCACGGGGTCGCGTCCATACATAACGAAGTAGGGAGAGTATTTTGTTGACTCATTCTTACTCATGCGATAAGCGCCTAAACATGGTTGTAAGATCTGATCCCACTTGGTCTGATCTTCACTGATTTGTTTTGTATCATCTCGTTCATGCAACGGTGAAAGCGTTCTGTTTTACCGTTTGATTGAGGATGATAGCTTGATGTCCGAATCCTTGAAATTCCTAACTCTTTGTTCACCAGATCTAATAGTGCATTGCAATATTCTGTTCCCTGGTCGCTAATAATGAGCCGGGGACATCCATGGCGAGGGATGAATTCACTCAGGAGAAGCTGTGCCATGGTGTTGGCAGATTTATCTGGGATAGCGTATGCCTCGGGCCATCCGCTGAAATGATCAACTATAGTGTAGACATATTTGTTTCCTTCATCTGTGACTGGAAATGGGCCACATGTGTCAATGCCTACGATTTCCATGGGTGCGGTAGGCATCGGCATGTCCTGCATAGGACGTCTCTCTTTGCTCAGTTTCTTTCGCTGACACGTTTCACAGGACTGAACGTACTGTATTGTGTTTTTTAGAAGATTAGGCCAATAGTATGATTTCAGGATTTTGTCAGTTGTTTTCTCTATGCCTAAATGACCTCCTAAGTAACCATCATGTGCTCCTTCAAGAACGATTTTCCGATAGCTTGGTGGGATAACGAGTTGCATGCGAGTTTGTGGTCTGGTTTTTGTACCTTTTTCAACATGATACAAAAGATCATCTTCGAAACAGTATTTTGACAACAACTGAGGATTTGGGTCTTGGGCCTGTAGTTCCGAAATAATAGTTTTCAGTTCGTCATCTGCAAGCTGAGCTTGTCTTAGTACGTTTTGATCAAAATTGTGATAGTCTAGTGTTTTCGGTTCTGATTCATCTGACTCAATCGGCATTTTGACAGCGTTGTCAACAACATGAACATCTGAAGTCATGTTTATGTCTGCCGTTTCTCCTTGCCAGTCTAAATGTTCATTGTCATTCAGATTTCCAGCGGGGGTCGTGTTGTGTAAACGGGAAAGCATGTCAGCAGCTACGTTTTTGGGACCTGAAATGTATTAAATTTTGCATGCATATTCACCAAGAATAATGGCCCATCGTTGGATGCGAGGATTTTTCATTTCACTGGTAAATAGATGTTTCAAGGGCTTGTGATCCGTATAAACAGTAATATCTGTGCCAACCAAGATGGGTCTAAGTTTTTCTAAACTGTAAACAATAGCGAACGCCTCGCGTTCGATAGTAGGCCATTTCTGTTTTTGTTCTGAAAACTGGTGAGACACATACTGCATAACACGATTGTGACCATCATGTTCCTGCATCAAGACAGCACCCATTGCATACTGTGATGCATCGGTATATAACTTGAATGGTTGTGAAATGTCTGGAAAGGCCAAAATGGGTGCTTGATGTAGGGCTTGAGGAACTCGAATGCGCTCTGCGCTTCATCTGACCATCTAAATCTAGCGTTTTTGCGGGTGAGGGCTGTGAGTGGCTTTGCGATTTTGCTGAAATTTGGAACATATTTCCTGTAGTATGAAGTCATACCCAAGAAACTGCGGACTTCGCGAATATTTTCTGGTGGCTGGAGATTTTTCATTACTGAGACTTTTTCGGAATCGACCGAGATTCCTCTGTCTGAGATAATGTGGCCGAGGTAATTAAGCTCTTTGTTGATGAAATCACATTTCGAAATTTTTAGTTTGAGATTGGCTTTGCGCAGCCTATCAAACACTTCTCCGAGGTGCCTGATATGGTCTTCAAACGTTTCACTGAACACTATAATGTCGTCTACAAAGGCAAGTGCGAAATGGCGAATATCACCCAAAACTGCATTCATGCAATTTTGGAATACAGCCGGAGATCCGGCCATTCCAAATGGCATCTTGTTGAACTCGAATACACCTGCATCTGTGCCAAAAGCAGTCTTCTCTTTGTCTTCTTCTTTGATTGGAATTTGCCAAAAACCTTGCTTCATATCCAAACTAGTTCGAAACTTTGATTTTCCTAACGCGTAAAAGATGTCTTCTGCTGACGGTATACTGGCTGCAGGACGTACTGTAATGGCATTGGCTTTTCTAAAATCTACATACAAATCTCATAGAGCCATCTTTCTTTGGAACTAAAAGTACCGGAGACATCCAGGGTGAATTGCTTCGTCGAATTACGTTAGCATTTAGCATTTCTCGAACTTGTTCTTCTAGAATGGGTCGGTAAGCTAAAGGGGGTCGTCTAGGAGGTCGATAAGACGGGGGATGATTTTGCGTGTTAATTCTCATCTCATTGATATTCGTAGAAGTCAATTCATCGTCATTTTGCACAAAAATGTCTAGGTTTGGTTTCAAAAGTTTGATCAGTACTTCACGCCGTTCAATGGGAATATGAGCCAAGTTGAACGTTGAAAGGATGTCTGATGGACTTGGTTCTCCTTGGTTGTTTTATTCGGCAGTTACAGGTGAGATGTTTGAGCTCTGCTCTTCATCTCGGTACTTTGTGGCTGTTCCTAATACTTGACCTTTTTTTAAATGAACGAAACGGCCAGTATCATTGACAATAGCCCATGGAATATGTGTGTTTTTGGATAGCTTGACCAGAGCATTGGGCATCAAAATGCCTGGCTCGTCCTCAAAACACGGCGAGGAAGGCAGTTGTGAGACTACAAAATTTTCACCAGCTCGCTTCTTTTTGGAAATGAAGCATTGACTTGTACGTCTGAACGTGGGAAGACGTCTACGTCCTCCGCTAGTCTCACAAGATTTATTTCTTTCTTTGTCTGGACGCCTTGTTTTTCTTTCAATGGGTACACTGAGCTTCCGATAATGAGAGTCTGACTTTCAAAATCAAGTATGGCTTTGCGAGCTTTCAAGAAATCGATTCCGAGGATCATATCATGTTTGAAGTCTTTCACCACTACAAAATCATGATACATTCTAACTTTTCCAAGAGTAATGCGAATTCGAACTTTGTCAGACACTTCAAGTGTATGACCGGTAGCGGAGCGTAAAGTAATTTTTGACAAGTTTTGAGTGGGTTTGACCAGCTGAGGGTCACATAATTTCACAAATTCTTCGCTAACTAGGGAAAGTTGCGCGCCTGTGTCGAGAAGTGTTCTGAATTGATGTGTGCCGATGTGTATGTCAATGTATGGGCAGTTTTCACTTACCTGTAGGATATACGCGGTCTGCGTTTTATCCTCTCCCGGGTGAGGCTCCTCTAGTTTTCCTGCTGCATGTGCTGAGGCTGACCCTGAACTGCTGTAGCTCGCTTACGGCAGGCCCGTTGAATATGGCCCGGGATGCCACAGAAATGACATATCGGGCGATTGTCCATCGTCCAGCGGTACTCCTGTGAAGTACTCCCGTTAGTACCGTGCGGTGGCCTGGTTTGTACGGGCTGATGCTGAGGGGGACGTTGGTTGAATCGGTTCTGCTGGTACTGCCGTTGGGAAAAACGGGGCGGTGGCTGCTGGTATTGCTGTGAAGGAAAACGGCGCTGTTGTTGCTGGTACTGCTGGTTCACCTGTGGTTGGACTTGGAACGACTGTTGAGGCGTCTGCTGCTGGGTGGCAAGTACCTGGCAAATGTCAGCAAGTTTGTCGGTCACAGAGTCCAGTTTCTGCTGCATGGTATCAGTCATTTGCGTAATAGCGTTGCAGTCCATGGGTTCAGGGGCGGATGAGTTGTCGGTAAACATTGAGACGTGTTCGCTGATGCGTTGTTCGTTCATGGCATTTTTGTATGCGTCAGTCAAGGTCGTCGGCATTTTTCGGGTGATGCTACCTTGGAGGCGTCTGTCTCTCAGTCCATTTATGAAGGCATTAGTGATGGTCTCTAGCACCTCTTTTTCCGTCAGTCTGTCAGCGTAAGCCTGGTTTCCAAGAAGGCGAATTCTTTCAGCAAAGTCTGCTACAGTTTCGTTGGTGTTCTGGATAGCATGTCTAAGTTTTTGTTTGGAGCGAGCTGCCGGGTTTAAATGGGAATAGCGCTCCTCCATCATGGCTTTGAACTGGTGCCATGTCTGCAAGATGGGCTCTTTCTCTCTGAAAAAGTCAGCAGCTGTCCCTTTCAGAAGTTGGGAGGCGGCCCACAGGGTTTCCTGTTCGTCTTTGTCAACAGCTCTGTACACATCGTCCATGTCCCGCATCCATTTGGAAAAAAGCATCAGCATTTGATCCGTCGAAAGTAGTCTTTTTATTGTGCGTTAATGTTTGTGATAAAGCTAACTTATTGCCGAGACTTTTGACACAATGCGTCATATGCTGCGCCAAGGCTTGAGCGTTTTCCATGACTATATTTGATATTGGTTGTACGTTATCGTTAGGTATTTCAGCAATTTCTGGGAGAACTGGCGTGAGGCACTTACCTGTCGTCGGTCGGGCCCAAGGTAGCTGCTGCAGTGTCCTTTTCACCAGTCGTCGGCGCTGGGGTCCTGGGCTGTTGTCGAGGGGCTGGTCAGGGCTTGGGCTGCGTCGGTGCTGCTGGTCCCTTCCAGAGGCGTGGGCGTCCAGTCTGGCTCGTTTGGCACGAGAGCTGAACTAGCGAAACCGGCGGGTGACTCGCAGCCGCACAGCGCTGCGTGCTCCTCTGCACGCGCCTTGTCAGCGGGGCTCCGTGCAGTTAGTAGCGGTGTCTCGTTGACAGCTGCGGGCTTGGCAGCGGCGGGCTTGATCGGGCTGGGTGTGTGGTAGTACTCGTTGTACCGCTGCGTATAGGTAAAACCAATTCCACTGACACCGCGTCGAGGTTGCACCGTCGCACAGGTAACCGTTGGGCTTGAGCTCGGCCAGCGTCTGTTTGATGGAGCTGCGCCCTTGTCGAGGTTGGTGGTGAGGCGGCCAGCTACACGGAGTAGTGTGCACTGATCCTCTAGCTGGTGGACGTTGCACCAGTCCTCTTGTGTAAACCGCGGGGGTTTACCAACCTGGTTAGGCGATGTTCCCACGGCACAGCGGTTCTCTGCTTGTCTGGCGCGCAGGTACTGGTGTTTTTTTAACGTTGCTTCAGGCTGGCGGTTTGCCAGGACACTGAGTCCGCAGCAGCGTCCCAGGCAGTAGGTGCAGGTGCAGCGGTGGAACTGCGCAGTTGAAGTGGTGATCAGGTCACACCCGCAGGTATGGCAGTAGCCGCAGTCGGTGCAGCGATGAGCGTCAGGCTGAAAGTGACAGACGCAGTTGTGCTGTTCCGTCAAGTTAGATCTTCTGGAAAAATAGGCCTTGTGGTATGGGCAGGTCCGGGAGAAAGCTGATGACGTAGTTTCTAGAAGACTGATGGCGGGGATGACGGCGTTCCAGCACCCGCACTGACCGTTCGGGTTGACGTGGTGAGCGGCGTGGTACTGGCTCAGATTCGGATGAGCTGCATCTTCTTCCGTCCTCTCGGCAGGTGCGATGGGTATCTGGATGGTCACTAGTAGCTGGTCTGGCTGCGTCTGACTCTCCTGGCTGGGCCCGAACATGAAGACGCGTTGGCAGAACGTCTAGATGTTACCGGATATCCGGGTCACGGCACAATGTAACGGCCCCTCTCGTCAGTGGCTGTTGGTGGATGCAATGGCTGCACCCACCAGCTTCGGCAAAGATCAGAGGTAGACGGCAGAGGTGATATTTGAAGCAGTAGACACGCAGAGTAGACACACAGAGGCCAACTCCGGTTCACTTAGCCAACAGAGAGTCAGGTCACAGGCAGAGTGCCACGGTAAACAATAGTTACTGTATCGCCAAAAGTAGAGTGTCCAAGTGGCGGAGGCAACAGAGAGACGAGATGTTAGTCCGACTCGGTCCAGCTTCGAACTGGCTTACCTCCCTCACTGCCGGTCAGAGAGCCATTTTATACTCAGGCCAAAGTTTGCTTCTGACGTCATTAGATACCGGCGCTAGCCGGTTCCAACTAGTCGTCGTCCTTAGCAACAGTGGCTGGGCACCGCCCTTCTGACGCCGACAGCGAGCGAGGTCAGTGACAGCGAGCGAGGCCAACTAGATGCGTGGGATATCTCTGCTCCCCAATACGCCCTATCACTGACAGTTTTATGGTTTTTGCTCCAAGCTCGACTCGAGGCAGAGCTGCTCGGTCGTCGTAAGAAAATACCCAACATATACACGTGTCACATGCCGTGCGTGTGATGGATAGCCTGGGCTGCGGGAGCCCGACATTGTGGCGCCAACGAAACGATATGGCGCAATGCGGAAGGCACAGACAGCGGCTAAAACGAAATAAGAAAACCGTCTTACAGCTAACTAACTAATACAGAGCACGCAGAGCTAGGCTAATCCCATCCCAACTAGGGCTAATCCAATCCCGGCTGTTACAGAGAGCGAGAGGGAGTGCGAGAGCGAGAGCGAGAGCGAGAGCGAGAGCGAGAGCGAGAGCGAGAGCGAAGAGCGAGAGCGAGAGCGAGAGCGAGAGCGAGAGCGAGAGCGAGAGCGAGAGCGAGAGCGAGAGCGAGAGCGAGAGCGAGAGCGAGAGCGAGAGCGAGAGCGAGAGCGAGAGCGAGAGCGAGAGCGAGAGCGAGAGCGAGAGCAGAGCGAGAGCGAGGCGAGAGCGAGAGCGAGAGCGAGAGCGAGAGCGAGAGCGAGAGCGAGAGCGAGAGCGAGAGCGAGAGCGAGAGCGAGAGCGAGAGCGAGAGCGAGAGCGAGAGCGAGAGCGAGAGCGAGAGAGAGCGAGAGAGAGGCGAGAGCGAGAGCGAGAGCGAGAGCGAGAGCGAGAGCGAGAGCGAGAGCGAGAGCGAGAGCGAGAGCGAGAGCGAGAGCGAGAGCGAGAGCGAGAGCGAGAGCGAGAGCGAGAGCGAGAGCGAGAGCGAGAGCGAGAGCGAGAGCGAGAGCGAGAGCGAGAGCGAGAGCGAGAGCGAGAGCGAGAGCGAGAGCGAGAGCGAGAGCGAGAGCGAGAGCGAGAGCGAGAGCGAGAGCGAGAGCGAGAGCGAGAGCGAGAGCGAGAGCGAGAGCGAGAG